>CAUYRT010069188.1:0-13061 GCA_963574885.1 Lepilemur ruficaudatus | reverse complement strand
AGTCTTTTCCCTCCCCACGTGACAGAAACTGGTCCTTTGAAGTCGCCAATAATCAAATTCAATGGAATAGACTCTTGTGGTCCCCTCTGTGATTCACTTCTCTGCAGCCGTGACCTTGAGTAAGCAAAGATTTCCTAAACTGGCCACAAAATGTGCTAACTACAAAGTAAAAGATTGATGGAGTTTTACTACGTTAAACTGGAAACTCTGGGCCATAGAATAGCATGAAGAGTCTGGAAGGCATCCCATCAACTGGGAGAGGAAATTTGCAATGTATAGTTACAAAAATTATACATATAATTATAGTATATATTATATAATGAATATATAATTTTTTTCAACAATAAACAGATAACCCAGTTTAGAAATAGGCAAGGGACTTGAACAGCCACTTTACCAAATATGTACACGAAGTAAACATGTCAAAACACTCTCAGCCTTAAAGTCACCAGGGAAATGCAAACTAAAACCCAATGAGATACCATCGCAAATCCACCAGCCCACGAAAATGGCCAAAATCAAAGACTGCACCACGTGTTGGGAAGAATGTAAAGCAACTGGAACTTTCATACACAGCTGATTAGAGTTCCAGTTAGTACGACTACTTTGGAAAACTGTTTGGCGGTAACTATTACAGCTGAAAATGCATGTACCATATGGCCCAGCAATTCCAGCCCTGGGTTCAGACCCAACAGGAACACATACATCCGTTTCCCAAAAGACAGCGACGTGAGTGTTACGTATGGCACGTGAGCTGGGCTTTCCGTGCCCTCTGCCCTCCCACGTCCCGTGCCTTCCACCCGGAATGCCCCCTCCATTTTCCTGCCTCTCCGGCTGCTACCTGCCCTCCAGGTCTGGCACAAGCGTTTGCCAATGATGTTCTTTCCTCACTTCCAGGCTGGGAATCTCTTTCGCCTACTACGGGATCATCCTGGCCAGTGCCGAGCTGCTGGAGCGAGACCTGGTCTGTGGGTCGAAGCCCAAGGTGGTGGAGACCGCTGGGGACCCGGAGAGTCAGAGCCCCTGCCACTGCCACATGTTCGCCCCCTCCGACTACCAGACCATGATCATCAGCACCGTTGGCGAAATCGCTCGTAAATATCCCTCTATGTGCTGGGTCCCTCTCTGTTTCCGGTGGGGGGCGGGATACATGCAGTTGAGTCTCAGAGGAGAGAAGTGTGACCTTGTGACGTGGCTCCTGCCTGGGGGAACTGAACAAGTCCCCATGTCACACTAATGTGTCTCCAGTGTTGGGAAGAGAAGTCTGGAAGGGCAGAGCTTTGAGTTACTGTATTATATCAATTCTGAGATGCCTTTTTTCCCCACATTTTAACATCTCCGAAATTGGGATGTGTTTGCTGGGTTTCAATTGGTACATTATTTCTATTTTAGTAGACAGAAAATAATGGTATTAAAAATCAATGGTACCTTGAATTTGATGAAAAGCAGTATAAAATATTTAGAAGATAGGTCTAAGAAGTTGGCAATTTACAGTAGACGTATGAGATATAATAAGCATCCCGGGCACCAGTGCTTGTCCTTCTTGGACCCACGTGGGAAAAGTATATGAAGGAGTCACAAAGTTGACCACAACGTGACTGGGTTTTGGCTGGAATACTCATGAGGTTTGGGGGAAGTTGCTTCTCTCTGAAACAACAAGGACGAATCCATGCCAGTGTTGATATGTGCCACTTGCATCCCAAGGTTCCAGAACCTGTCTTCGTTGCTTGCTTTCTAGTGAATCCTTTGAACATGCTGGGCATCAACTTCCTGGGGAGACGGCTGAGTCTTTCCATCACCATGGGGTGCACGGCGTTATTCTTCCTTCTCCTCAATATTTGCACATCAAGGTATTTTCTCTATGGTTGTTTCAAAACAAACAAGTTCTGTGCGGTGGTTTTGAAATGGGGTGTCCTTGACCCACGGTGTTCAATGCAGTGGGAGTCGGGGCCAAATCCCTCTCCCCAGGGAGAGTGGAGAATGGGCTGCTCGTTTTCCTAGAAGGATCTTGCCTGGTACCTACCACTCCCAGTTTCCTCTTCCTACTGGCCCTGTCCTCTCTCTGCTACCGCAGGATATGGGCACCAATGTTGGTGTCTTCACTTTACCCACCAGAATATTTAGAGTCGTTATATAATGCTTCCTGGAGAACAGGGACTCTAGTTGTTGACCAAATTATTTGGACCCATGCCAAGAGAGTTTAGTGATCTAAATAACGATCATGCCTGTGGTGTAAAAATTGATTTCACTCTTAGTTTGCAATCCTGGAGTGGCCTGAGCTATAATAGACATCATTTATTCTGCAAACTACACCATTTTCCAGGGAGTGGTGGCAGCAGATGTGTGAATCTGGGGGTCAGGCTGGAAGAGCACCCTTGGGGGAATGGAAAGGGCGGGGAAGTAGGGTTGGGAGGAGGTTTGCTTCAGGACCCAACTATCAGGCCCATTGAGAAGCAGCCCCTCGCTCGGGTTCTGAGCTCTCCGTGGGTGTCTTAGTGTCTGCAGTGCACTTGGAGCTGAGCCAGGCGAGGCCATCCCTGCCGCCTTTATAACTTCCCTGTTCTCCTGCTTCCTGTTCTCCAGTGCCGGCCTGATTGGCTTCCTGTTCATGCTGAGGGCTCTGGTGGCTGCAAACTTCAACACCATCTACATTTACACAGCCGAGGTTAGTTTTTCGGAAGGGGCTGGTTACAGCAGGCTGTGCGAGGCCAGCTACTTAGGGAGGGTGTCCATCCTGGGGTAAGGCGTCCCTGGCTTCTGTCGACTTTTGATTATTTTCTAAAAACATCCCATTAAAAAGACAACAGAAGGTCGGTCTGATGTGGATTTTCCCCTCTCCCACTCAGCCTATTGAAAGCCAATCTCTGAAAGATAGGATCATCTCCCTTTCTCACCCCACAGCATGCATGTGAAAAACAACTCATTGCCCTGGCACCATGCTTCGGAAGTAGGAGGGTCGGGTAGCAACACGTTGTTGTTAAAATACAAAGATGCCCATTTCTCTTTTTGAAACACAATGGCTTTTTCATCCATATTCTTTTGGAAGATCTATTTGCTGCATGTAGCTTAAATTTGCATATAATCTTCAGTCTTCATTTATTTATTGAATTAATACATCTATATGCAAGGTGTACTGCCTGAGGTAGCTGGAGAATTTCCTTATAAACCCCCCAATTTAGAGAGCTAATATTCCTAGAAATCAAACATTTGAATAGGGAACTGAACAGTATTTTAACTGGTCTTGTCATTCATTGAGCTACAGGAAACAGGGCTGTGGGGACTGATAACACTGCATTCATTTTCATCTCAGGGAATGGAGAAGTCTGTTCCGATTAAAGATTTGACATGTTAAAAACCATTAAAGCCACAGAGAAAATTACTCTTTCCCCCCCACACAGATAAAAATAGAAAATTATGAAAATTATGAGATATTTGAAGTATACACAGTACTTCATTTAGTTTCATTAACAAAATCTAAAATTATATTATGAATATACGAAACTAAAAAAACCTAATAACATGGTGTGCTTCTAGAATTGTATGTGGAATGCTCAATGAAACATATTTTGGAATTTGTTGATTTCCAGGGTCATTTCTAAGTATTTTATTTTTTATATCTATTGTTAAAATTCAAAGATGTGTGCCTAAAAATGATAGCTGTCTATTATTCTGTCTCCCAGATGACTCAAAACATGAGCAAAAGACTTTATCAGTGTTATATCAAAGAAAACAATATCACCATATATGTGAATCCATTTTTTTTAGTGGTAGCAACTTCATTTTTCAGAAAACAGTAAATAAATAGTGCTCCCCAGTAAAGACATTCCACCCCTGGGCCTTCTCCTATAAGGATAGCAGTGTCCTCTGAGGCACGAAAGTATGTTTTTTTCCATTTGACAGATGGTGACTAATAAGATGTGGCCTACTAATAAAGGGGCTACATGCTTTGCTTTACTGAGTTGATAAGAACTGTTTTGTCAGTATTAGATAGCATTTTTAAAAGTTTCAAATTTTTGAGATATCATCCTTTCCTGTATTTTCCCTATAATTTTATTTATTAAATAATACTTGCTGATTTATTAAACTTCTGCCAATTCCTATAAGAATTCTGCATCAAAGAAGAACTGATTAATGAGGTTTTACTGTAAATGTAAAAAAGTTGCAGCAAAAAAGTAGAATACGGCATGGTGGCTCACGCCTATAATCCCAGCACCCTGGGAGGTTCACTTGAGACCAGCCTGGGCAACATAGTGAGACCCCATCTCTACAAAATTTTTTTTTAAAAAAAATTAGCTGAGCATGGTGGTACCACACCTATAATTCCCACCTACTTGGGAGGTGGAGGTGGGAGGATCACCTGAGTCCAGCCTAGGTGATAGAGTGAGACCCTATCTCTAAAAAAAGAAAAAAAGAAAGTAGAATTTGCCATAAGATTCTGTAACAGCAAAGGGGCCAGTGCATGTAACAAGAACACAGGGACTGGTATAGCAGCTACCTGGCCCTCTAGTCGATTCTTTTCACTGTATCTAATTAAAGATTAATGATTTAACTAAAGATAAAATAAAAGATTAAAAGATAAAATTAAAGATTTCATCGAATCATTCTTTGGGGAGTATTTTCTTTCCATTCCACTTTTACATATTTATAGCTCTAAAGTAGAAATCTTCTGCCTGATGCCAGAGCTTATGTGTCTAAAATTACATTTGAAATAATTCAACTAAACATTTATTTTGGGAGTTTGCTCCTTTAAAGGATAAGTTCTAAGTGTTTATTTTTTGCTGGTATTTATGGTCAGAAAAATTCAAAGTTGTGTACCTGAGAAGATGAATGTCTTCTGTATTCTGTGCGTCAGTCTGTCACTCCGTGTACCGACGCCCGGCCACGGAGGGGAAGAGGAGAGCCCGGGGCAGGAGACACGTGCACTGACTGGCACTTTCTGTGCTCCTCCCCTCTAGGTCTACCCCACTGCAACGCGTGCCTTGGGGATGGGAACCAGCGGCTCCCTGTGTCGCATTGGTGCGATGGTGGCGCCATTTATATCCCAGGTACAGCCGAGGAGTGTCTGTGGGGACAGTGAGTCTGAGGGAGGTGGGGAGAAAAGGACCCCAGGTCCCTTTAGATTGAGGGTATAACCAAGGATTCTGTTGACTTCAGAAGTTTTCTTAAGGTGCCATTTCCCCACTGTGCGGTGGATTTGGGTAGGGAAAGAGGCTACGTTACTGCTACCAGGCTTCCCATCAGTCGGCAGTACGCACTGCATTGCATTCGGGGTTTGTTCAGCTTTAAACCGGGTATCGTTGGGAGGATGCAAAAGCGATGGACAGCACAGGGGCTTGGGCAGTTGGATGACCACGGGCTGTACCCCCGAGTTAGGTTCATTGTCCAGTCAGTTGTCCCAGTGGGCAATTGAAAATCGGAGCCCGAGAGTGCAGGGAGGTGGGCACAGGCAAGCCAGGCGCGGGCTGGGATAAAATCCAGGGGTGACCTGGGACCATGGGTGAAGCCTTATTTTTGGAGAGACAACAGAGGCAGATACGGTGGCCCACAGGGCGCTGTACACCTTACCCCTCTGCACTGGTCGGTCCTTTCTGGCCACAAGAAACAGAATGCACTTTCTGTCTGCAGCAAAAAAAGGCAGGAGGAGGGCCTGATCCAGGAAGTAAGGGCTGACAGGGGTGCAGGCTCTGTCCTCCTCCTCCTGTTGGGGTCTCTGGCCACTCATGTCCGCCTGAGCGTGCAGGCTCAGCTCCTTCCTCCCTGAAGACCGATATGCTATGCCTGCCTGTGTGCACGGCAGCCCTGTGAATCCTAAACACATATCCTTACCTCTGCCCGCTGGAAGATGCTGATTAATTCTCTCCAGATCCCTAAAAAGTTAGGATTCTCGTTGGCCCAGGTCTGGTCAGTTGTCCATGCTTGAGCTAAATCAGCTGTGGCCAAGAGTCAGGGTTGTGTATAAATGCAGAAGTTTTCCAAGAAAGGTTGTTGTCAGGGCTGAGTAGACTTTAGCATGTATTTCCTGTAATTTAATAGGGATTTTGCTGCTACTAATTTTTTAACTATTTTGGGAGCATTTTTCCCACCTATCTTAAAAAAAAAAGTGGGGGCAGCTTTTGTCTGGTGCTTTTGCTTTTCAAAATTCCTTTATACTGATTTCATCATTTTCAGAAAAGAACTTAATGGTGAGATCAAGTAGTAAAGTATTAACCCTATTCTGGGTGACTAGCCTGAAGCATAGTTCATTTCCCAAGCTTTCCTTGGGAATTGAATGTCTTGGTTCCCGACCACCCTGAACATTTTCCCTGGGCATCTGTGGGCATTTCTCCAAGAGGCCACGCTGCGTTTGGTGGGTTTGTGGATTAGGGAAGAACTCTCCTGGGACCAGGTCTTCTAGGGCCACAAGGCTCTACTCCGCTTAGCATCTGGTAGCTAGGGGTGGTTCTCAAGTTTTTATAATTGTCAATCATCTTTCTATGCTACCCTCATTTGGGTTTTTGTTTGTTTGTTTGTTTTAACTTGAAATATTATTCACCAATCTTTATTGTTGTTTCTATTAGATTTTTTTTTTTTGCTACCCTCATTTGTTAAGTGGAGATGAATAATAGCACCCACTGCAGAGGTTTGTCCTGAGATTAAATGAGAATAATAAATGTGAAGCACTTAGCCCAATGTTGACACATAGTAAGCACTCAGTAAATGGTAGCTAATAATGACCACAATGATCTATAACAATCAGAGCCAAATGCTATTCAAATAACTCTTCCTTAATAGGAAAAATAAGTACAGTTAAATTATATCAATCACTATGCAATTGGTGTGTTTCTCTTTCCTGAGCTGGTTTGGATTGGGAGGTTTAGAACCCGGGAAGCTTTGTGCCTGTTTTTAGGATATTTGCCTAGGTATGGGATGGGGTGAGTTGCTCCAAGCCGACAGTAGGATTTGGTGTGACTGTCGTGGGCTGATCAGTCTGCCTTCCTTTCAGGGTGGTTTTCAAATGTTGGTGCTTATCAGAATTCCTAGAGTAACTCCATAATGGAAAGATCCTTGGACTCTACCCAGAGATGCTCACTCTGTAGATGGGGACCAGTCACCTGCATTTTTAAGGACCCCCAGCAAATCTGATGCAGCTGGTCTGTGGCCACCCTTGGAGAGGTACCGTCATCAACAGGGATGGTGGCAGCCAGGAAATTAGCTCTTCCTTTCACTTAGTTTTTTTCTTCTTCCTCTTTCTCTCTTTCCTAATTCTTCCCCTCCCCCTTCTCTTCTTATTCTTTTGCCCTAAAACAGGCTGTTTTAGTAAAATATTAAAGTAAAATGTTTACATATTACTCAGTAATATGTTTACACATTCTAATGACATTAAGTATAATACAAATGCCTCTTTAAAAATGAATATTTCAAGATATTTAGTTGTCAGGAACTAGTGGTAGAAATAAAAGGAGTCATGAGTATGTAGTTCAAAGAAACAATAAAGGGGAATTTTGCTGTCAAAGTATTAAGATTCACTAAAATACAGAAGAGACCAGTACAGGGTCTCTACGGATGAGTCAGGGACTGTGTCCTTACTTATTCTGGGAAACTTCAAGAAGTCAGGCACCGTAGCCCCCACCGGTGTCTTAGTTCAGGCTGCTCTGTCAAAGTACTGGGTGGCTTACGAACAAGAGACATTTCTTTGTCACAGCTCTGGGGGCTGGAAGTCCAAGATCGGGGTGTCAGCACAATTGGGTTCTGGTGAGGGTTCTCTTCCTGGCTTGTAGACTGCTGCCTTCTTGTTGTGTCCTCACATCCAGAAAGAGGCAGAAAGGGCTCTCTGGGGCCTCCTTTATAAAGGCACTAGTCCCATTCATGAGAGCTCCACCCTCAAGACCTAATCACTTCCCAAAGGCCCTGTCTCCAAATTTAAGACCATCATATTGGGGATTAGGATTTCAACATACGAATTTTGGAGGGACACATTCAGGCCATAACACCAGGCATACGTTGATTCAGTGATGTATGAACTTCTGGTACCCACTGCGGATGGTTAGCGTCCTTCCAGCATGCCCACGGCTTTGGGCTTCTCCCCAGGCTTTCAGTACAGGCCGTTTCAGCCCCAGGCTGTGTGACCGGGACTGTGAGGAGTGCAGGGTATGAGTAACACAGCCAAGACCACTCCCTTGTGGACGGACCTAACACGGTGTCTTATCACATGGGACAGTCTAGCACTCAAACAAAACACTGAACAGCATTTGACATCTTTACGAAAGCTCCTCAAAGGGATGTCAGTGGAGAAGTCCATTCATGACTCCCAGCAAAACTTGAACATCCTCTTAGCCTGACTCACTTCTGGTGTCACCAGTAGCACAGCAGTGACCTCCGACCTCCAGCTTCGCCTTTCAATTTCATCAAAGTTCAAATTCTGCCAAAGCACAGCTGAACCAGCTCTTTTATGGCCTCCTACAACCTTCCTAGACCTATTCTCTCTTGAGCAGCTCCCTGCTCTTTCTCACTAAAGTCATTTAGCCTCCCCCGATGCCGAAGGAAGCAAAATAGACCCTTTGTTAGGATGCAGGAGATCCTTTGTTTAGGATCCTCTCTGGGTGGCCTATTGGAGTAATTCTCTATAAATCTTGGAGACCTCCTTATACAGTTTGGTAGTTAGAACACCAAAAAGGATTCAATTCAATTCAACTGACATTTATTGAACTCTCTTACTCTGTGCCTGGCATTGTCCTAGCTCTGTTTACTTGCAGTAGCAAATTGAGCCAGGCGAGTGGCCAGTGGTGTGCTGGAGCTGGCCTGGACTGGTTTGTGAAAGCCTATCATTAAATTTTCAGGAAAATTTGCAAGCTGGTTAATGTCACATCGTTGTTTGAATTGGCCACAGTGTTAGTATTTCCACCGAGGAAACTGGCAAATGTTACACATCAGGGCTTTGGGTTTTTTGAGAACCTGTTGTTAAGCACTTGGCAGCACACCACCACCAGGCTCCTGTCCTCGAGAATCTTACTATCAAGTTGGGAACTTTATGCAAGTAATTTAAGATAATTTCAGACTGTGATTAGGGCTTTGGAGGTAATAGGATGATGAGGGAAAGGAGTGGCAGGTTTTTTCAGGCAAGTCCTCTCTGGGAAGGTGACATGGGAGTTAAGGCCTGAAGTATGAGAAGTTGACAATGATGTAAAGGGAAACAGCATTCCAAGTGGGATGACAGCTGGTACAAGGGCCTTGAGGTGGGGCAGAGATTGGTGTGTTCCAGGAATGGAAAACAGCCGCGGTGAGCCAAATGGAGAGAAGTGCAGGGACAGAACGTGCCTTCCAGGCATATCAAGGACTTTGGATTTTATCTTAGGAGCAGTGGGGAATAATTTAAGAGTTTCCAGCAGACAAGGAGTATGACCTGTTTTCCTTTTTAAAATGATCACTTTGGTTGCTGTATAGAGAGTACATTGGAAAGGGTAAGGGGAGAACAAGCTTACAAGAAGAGTCTAATTTCATGTTGCCATGTACTATTGACATGAAAAGAGAGATTTCAGAATTCTGGAAAACTCTATGATGATATAAAGATAGAGAAAAAGATTGTAAACTCGACTGCATAAAATTTCTGCACAGAAAAAAAAAGTTCACCTTAGATAAGGATGAAAGAGAAACCCTTATCTTTCAAGGGTCTCAAAAAGCCCTAATTTAATTGTCACAGCTGAATGATGATTTTGTTGACCTATCAAATGCCTGGCCTTTTCCTGAAGCATAGAAAACAATGAATCAGCCTGTAAGGTGGCACAGAACTCCACAAGTTAATGGGAACAAAAATATATCCATTTAATATTTTAATAAGTGATTTCCAATAAGCAGTTGACTTACTGAGAAACTGTATGTTGTCAAAGATAAACAAAGCCTGGCACTAGTGAAAGTGGTAAGGACAGGTTTTAATCAGCACTACTGCAAATGGGAAGTCCTGCATGAGCTCAGCTTCTATTTGTAGGGAGGTGACTGGTGTTTTAAGGGGTGATAGGGGCTTGAGCAGAGTCAGAGAAATGAAAAATTACGAATATCTATAGGGGAGTGTTGGTCCATGTGAAACCCATCTGCCTTTGTTAACTGGTGCTTGAAGTTAGGTTCCCACCCTCCCATAGAGGCTGGGGACTGGGGCCCTGTCCTCAGGTGTTGGCTGGAACAAATAAATTCTTTTGGTAGCCTTGAGTTTTCTCAAGCAGGCCCTGTAAAGGTGGGTACGGCCATCCTAGGGATGTGGTCTTGAGCTCTAAAAAACTATGTTAGTGTTTGTTCAAATCTTTAGGCCAGGGTGCGATGTGGTGGCTCAAGCCTGTAATCCTAACACTCTGAGAGGCTGAGGTGGGAGGATCACTTGAGGGTTGGGAGTTCAAGACCAGCCTGAGTAAGAATGAAACCCCATCTGTACTAAAAGTAGAATAAATTAGCCAGGTGTGGTGATATTCACCTGTGGTTCCAGCTACTTGGGATGCTCAGGCAGGAGGATTGCTCGAGCCTAGGAGTTTGAGATTGCTGTGAGCTATTATCACGCCACTGCACTCTGGCCGAGGCAACAGAGTGAGAACCCATCTCAAAAAATGTCTTCAGGCTAAGGTTGAGGCCTAGCCAAGAAGAAGGCTCAGAAGGAGCCAGCCTAGGGTTTGGTCAAGGAGAGGGTTTTGTGACTCAAATATGTTTGTGTTTATTATATTTTAAGTGACAAGAGATTTCCAAAGGCAATTTTGACCACACGTGATATTTTTCTTCTATACTAAAAACACAAAAACTTACAAAGCAGAATTAAAATTTACTACCTAATATTTTACTACTTAGAATAAATATAAATACTTTAATGAGGCTCTTCTCATATATATTTCTATGTATACATAAACATGCATATATATTATACCCAATATCATAGTTCATATACAGTACTTTCTATAATCTGTTGCACTTAATATGTTGCTTTTTTTCATGTTCACAAATGTACAAAATAAACCATCTTTAATGCTGAAAAATTTCATTGTATGTGTACTTCAAAAGCTCTTTTTAAATTACTTAATCAGTTCTGTATTGTTGAACATTTAGCCTATTTCAGATATTTTTCTAATATAAGCAAGAGTAATGAGCGAGCTTATGTTCACATTTTTATCGAACTTTGCAATTACCTCCTTAGAGTAAATTTCTAGAAATTGAATTTGTAGGTCAAGGGTGAGCTGGTGCACATGTGTTTTGAGAAAGATTTCTCCAGACAAAAATTAGGATAAAAAGAAGTGTATTTACTTTTTCCTGGGCAGAAAAAGGGCCAACACAGTAGTAAAGGAGGTAGAGAATGTTGGCAGAGAGAATCAGGTACTCAGGCTTTTTATTTAGGGGGTAAAAAGATTTATGGCTGTAGCCAAATTAACAGGGTACTGCTGCATCTGCTCAGCTCCTCCTCTTTAGCGGCAGGCTGATAACAGAAGTGGCAGGATGTCAAGGTCCAAGAGTTGGCTCCCCCGCCTTTCCTTGGAGATGGGATTACTGCAGGAGATGTGATTCTGCCCTGGAGATACGGCTAAGGCCTGAAACTTGTGCCCCTGCTGTTCACCCAGGAACTTTTAAGGCTGAAAAAGCAGATTCTCAAAAGCAATTTTAAAAGAAAAAGATTTACATCATTTCCGCCTGCCCAGCTCTTTTCATAAGTTGTGCAAAACAGAACTCCTGTAGGGTGGCTGTTAGTGAGAAAACTCACAGGATTGATCTTTAACAGTTATTGACAAAATTGTGGGATTAGATGTTTTCCTGTTATTTTTGCAAGGCTGCCCTTTCAGGGTCTGCCTGTTCTACATTTTGGCACATGGTGCTACAATTCTCTTTGGGGAGCTTGTACCAGTGTGTGAGAGCCCTGTGGTTTCACATAACCGCCAAATGGCTTTGCTAGTCTTTCATCTTTGCCAATCCCACTGGCAATAAATGATACCTCTTTGTTATGATAATTAGGATTTCTTATTAGAAATGATACTTGAATGTTCCTTTCATATTTTAATTGAGTATTTTATCTTATTTTAGCTCATTTTTCAGTTTGGTCTTTAAAACATTGATTTGTGGGCTGGGGCGGTGGCTCATACCTGTAATCCCAGCACTTGGGATGCCAAGGTGTGAGAGGATTGCTTGAGGCTAGGAGTTTGAGACCATCCGGGGCAACACTGCAAGACCTTGTCTCTTTTTATTTCAGCGTATTATGGGGGTACAAATGTTTAGGTTACGTGTGTTACCTTTCTCCCCCTTTCCCCCCGGAGTCAGAGCTTCAAGCGTGTCCATCCCCCAGATGGTGCACATCGTACTCATTATATATGTATATACCCATCCCCTCCTCCCCGCTCCCATCTGTCCGACACCCGATAAATGTTGTTCCTATATGTCCACTTAGGTGTTGATCAGTGAAACCAATTTGTTGGTGAGTACATGTGGTGCCTGTTTATCCATTCTTGGGATACTTCACTTAGTAGAATGGGTTTCAGCTCTATCCAGGAAAATACAAGAGGTGCTATATCACCATTGTTTCTGACAGCTGAATAGTACTCCATGGTATACATATACCACATTTTATTAATCCACTCATGTATTCATGGGCACTTGGGTTGTTTCCACAACTTTGCAATTGTGAATTGTGCTGCTATAAACATTTGAGTGCAGGTATCTTTTTTATAGTGTCTTTTGTTCTTTTGGGTAGATGCCCAGTAATGGGATTGCTGGATCAAATGGTAGATCTACTTGTATCGCTTTAAGGTATCTCCATATTGCTTTCCACAGAAGTTGCACTAGTTTGCAGTCCCACCAGCAGTGCATGAGTGTTCCTATCTCTCTGCATCCATGCCAACATTTATTGTTTTAGGACTTTTTAATAAAGGCCATTCTCACTGGGGATAAATGATACCTCATTGTGGTTTTGATTTGCATTTCTCTGATAATTAGAGATGTTGAGCATTTTTTCATGTTTGTTAGCCATTGTTTTGTCTTCTTTTGGAAAGTTTCTGTTCATGTCCTTTGCCTACTTTTTGATAGGGTTGTTTGATTTTTTCTTGCTGATTTTCTTGAGTTCTAAATAG
>CAUYRT010069187.1:0-18792 GCA_963574885.1 Lepilemur ruficaudatus | reverse complement strand
GTTCAACAAAAGTTGCAAAATTGTAGCTTCATGTGGAACAATAATAAAACAAAATTTAGGAGAAAATCCAACCATTTGCGAAACATTTACACTTTACCATTTTTTAAAGGAGGAAAGTACGTTTGTGTGATTTTTTTTTTCGATAATGAAGGAGGTCACATTGTCACCCACTTGTGTAAATGTTTACTGAACTGTGTTCATTGCTGTTGGCCAAAAGATTTTCTGTGAGAAAGCTGAAACATTGTAAACTTCTTTCTCATTCTGGTTTACAAAATATTGGCAGTTAAAGGTAACCATAATATTTTATTTCTGTTTAGCATTGCCATATATATATATACACACACACACATATACATACACACAATGTGTGTATGTATATGTGTGTGTGTGTGTGTGTGTGTGTGTGTGTGTGTGTGTGTGAGTGTGTGTGAGTATGACTAGCGCCCGCTAATCTCTGTTATATTCGGAGAAACAGTTTTCCTTGGTCTGGAGGAGGAGTGGCCTCTCCTGGCTTGGATATTCTGTTCTTCTTTCATATGTATGGAACAGTGTTTCTCAACTGGCGAGATTTTTGTCTTCCACAGGACATTTGACAATGTCTGGAGAGACATCTGGACAATATATCTGGAAGGATGATATTGGCATTATTTGGGTAGAGGCCAGGGATTCTACTGACCCACCCCCCTCCCCATGCACAGGCAGCCTCTCACAACAGATAATCATCTGACCAACCGTCAGCAGTGCCACAGTTGAGAGACCTGGTTGCAGAGTGATCTGGAGCTTGAGGTGGAAGAATCTGCAGCATTTCATTAACATAATGAATAGAGCCTGTTACTTGGATTGGGAGTCTTTATGTACAAACATGGTTCTCAGAGCTATTCAGGTTTCTCTCCTTCTCCAAACCAGTTTTTACTTCAATCATCCCTTATTTCTGGAAAGGCACCATCATACATAAAGTGTTAATACAAAAGGACTCAGAGTCATCCTTGGTTCTTCTCTTTTTCTCCTTGGGCACACTAGTAATTCCTGATACCTCTGCCTTCAAAATCTGTCCTCGGTATGACCAAATCTTCCCATCTCCACTGCTCCACCCTATTCTCAGCTGTTCAGGAGGGCAGAGATTTAGGTCTGCACTACCATTATACCTCTGGCATATAATTATAGACTACTCTATAGTAAGTTCTGGGAAGAGAGAGAAGGAATAAATGAGTTAATTGATTAATAGCTTTAATTAATAGTGTGGAGATTTTTTTTCATGCTAAATATTCCAAGGTACATCAGAATAAAATAGAGGTTTCAACTTTGATGAAGCTCCTCAAGTATCCAAACATACTTTGCATACTGGATCTCAAATTCCATTTTGCATCCCAGGACTACTCCACAAAACCATCCTGATCTGCTGTCTACTTTTCCCCTTTTACTCTTTTCAACACTTTACTTGTTTTAATCCCGCAAATAAATCTGTATTTAGATGACTCTTCTCTTAAGAATCTCAACAGAAGTTTTCACTTCGCCATTGCCATTAGATTTGATCGCAATAACCACCACAATCTTCTTGATAACTTTTAGAAAAAGAGCTTTATCTTGTCTCAGTTACAAAAGCAATATATTGTGGGATCAAATCCAATAACCCAGAGTTGTGTACAGTTGTGATCCGTCGTCTCTACCTGTTCACTTCTTTTAATTACTATGTATCCCAGGCACTAAGGTAGCATATATCAGGTCCCTAAGGAAAGGGACCATACTTTGCTCCATGCTATGTTTTTGTTCTGAGAGGAGTGCCTGGCACATATGGTCTTTTAGCAAATATCTGTGGCATGAATGAGATGATAAAGAGAGAGAGCAGTTAGCATAGTATGTGACACCTGGCAGGTGTCCAATAAATGATTCATAGGGCATGGGAGAGATTTTCAAGCTAATCATCTGCCTCCTGCTAGTAACGAGGCCATTTGGGGAACCCACTAGAGGCAGCACTGTGGAGAAAGAGACAGGATGTCAGGGACTGAGGACTAGTTCCTTCCCCAGACGGAGGCTTGGTGGAAGTACTGAATGGGTCTTGTGAGGAAGGCTGGTGTCAAAATTAATAACATCTTTCTAAAAAGGCTCAGGCATTTAATTAAAATGAATTGAATACCAAAGCTAGTCTGCAGCGTTGAGGTGCCAGAGGCGAGAGCTGACCGACCAGTAGTGGGACACCGCCAGTGATAAGAGTCAGCATGGAAGCGCTGCTTGCAGGGACCTCAGAAGTCAAACAAACAGCTTGCCTCAGCTGGAATGAATACGAATTACAGTAATAACTAGTATAATATGTGTAAGTTCTTTTAAAGTAGTGATTTGCCCTCTTGTTGTGCATTGCTTAAAATTGAGGAAAGAAGGATTAATGATATTGTTAATTTTTAGGAAAGCCATGTTTCTGCAGAAAAATGACTGCAAATTTGATATGTGAATTTGGGAAAAGCCTAACTTTTGTCTTGAGCACCTTTAAATCAAGTAATACTTTATTGCTTGTATTAAATAATAAAGCTAAAGAAAATAGCCTACCCAAATAACTAACATTTGAAGTTAGCTTCTTCACGAGAAGCACACTCATCACTGCACCATGATCTGCTTTCACCGTGTGAAGGACATGCGGTGTCACTTGAAGAGGGCTTTCAATAAATACTCTTGTTGCTTAAAAATAAGAAATTACATCGCCTCTCCAGGTCTTGGGGCTATCTGCCTCTCCCCCAGTTATAAAGTAGCCTCGAATAAACAGCAACGGCTTTGTCAAGAAGAGTGACCTTCCAGACGGGAAGCCTGACCTGCCCTCCCTTACACTTATTAAGTATAAGTTAATAATGATTTATCTTAACTTCTTTCCTATCTAAATATTTCTTTTTGATATTCTTACATTGTTGTTAGAATCTGATAGTTGCTTAAAACTAATCGTAAAACACTTCTTTTATTTTAGTCCCACCCATTTGTTTCCATTCCTGTCTTTAAAGAAAAGAAACGCTTTCTTCGAGAATTATCTAAGAAGGATTTTTTTCCTTCTCTTTTTCTTATGTTTAGGAGATTATTTTAGTCCTAATCAGCAAATGTTTTGCTGTCATACTAAATGCAAAGTAAAGGACTCTTACTTAATATTGCACCATCTTCTTTACAGGTTCATCTTCCCTGGGTGTGTTGCTCAGGAGTATAAGCCCTCAGTGCTTGGGTTATACATGTCTTAAAACTAAAGATGCATTCCACTCCAGTGCAGCTCATTTCCAACAAAATCTGAATTGTTGGTAGGTTTGGATGTTGCCATAAACTTTGTACTTACAGTGGAGGTGACATCATCATCCCATCCGCAAAATGACAAATTGTAGGAATGGGTGTATATTCCTGAAGGAAATACACCTAACACTGCATAAACTTGACTTCATAGGCACTAGAAATATATCAACCAAATAAAACAGTTATGGATTGAATATATTATTAGCGTTTAAATTTTAGGTATAGATTACTGATGGATACATCTAATAACATGAAGAAGAATTAATTGTACCTATACATATTGATAGCACCTATTTTACATTTAACCATTATAATATGATCTGGCGAACTTTGTAATAAGTGACCGGATCACAACGGAAGAGGCATATTCCTAGAACATAATTTGTGATCTATGGAGGTATTTTGGGGGCATTCTTTATAAACCCACTGTAAATATTCTTTAAATTACCCTTTTTCAAAATTTTAGACAATTTAAAATAAACATTTTATAAGAAAATCTAATATATGCACCAATGAAGAACAATCTTACATAATTTTCAAAAGTATTCATCTTTCAAGTTCCTATTTCAAAGGAACCGTGAATACTATTTTTTTAACTTTGTGAGTTAGTATATGATAGACTCATAAATCCCCAAAATCTTTGTTAAGGAATCCAATTCTTTAGTGTCTATAACTCAACCAATGCTTGCTTAATCAAGTTTGTCCTTAATGGTCCGTAACAATCAGTAGCACAAAGATAAAGATCTATTTTATGTAATCAGTAGGAGTTCTAATTTTGTTAGAAGAGTTGTAAAATTAGGGTCTGTGATAGTCAAAAGACATAATAAATGTGTTCTCTTTTACCTTGTTGAATGTGATAGCATTCTGGTAGTTGATTGCTTTGGTAGAGACAGAATAGCATGGGGTGGTGATACTCATTAATGACTCTGGGTGACTTGAGGAGCTAGAGTAACATTAATAAATAGAAAAGTCAGAAGGTGGAGCTGGTGTCAGAGGGAACATTGTAAATTCAGTCTGAGAAGCAGTAAGTTTAAAATTATCTAGTAGGCAGATGGAAATGTGAGAGTTTATCTTTAGGACGGTGTTGATGCTGAAAAGAATGAGGTAATATTTGTCTAAAATAGGTGGTAATTGTCAAAGCTTTGGAACGAAGGAGTTTGCAGAGAGAGTGAGAGGAGAGAGATAAGTGGTGAGGAACAGCACTATGACTGTGGTTTGAATGTTTGTGTCTCCTCCGAAGTGCTTGTAGAAACTTAATCCCCAGTGCAACGGCATTAAGACATGGGGCCTTTCAGAGGTTATGAGGCGATGAGGGCTCTGACTTCGTGAGCGGGATTAGTGCCCTTACAAAAGGGCTTACAGGAGTGAGTTCAACCCCTGTAGCTCTTGTACTCTTCTACCATGTGGGGAGATAGCCTTCCTTCCCTTTTGCCCTTTTGTCTCTTCTGTGAGGATACAGCCTTCAAGGCAGCATCTTGGAAGCAGAAGCCAAGGCCCTCCCCAGACACTGAACCTACTGGTGCCATGAAATTTATTCCTCCAAAACTGTGAGGAACACATTTCTATTGTTTATATGATAAATTGCCCAGTCTGTGGTATTTTGTTATATCAGCAAAAATAGACCAAGATGATCAATGATGAGATCTTGGATAAAAATACGAAAACATTTAGAAGAGGAAGTTAGGAAAAGCAAGAACAGTGGTCAAAGGAGAGAAAGAAGAAACAGGTAAGAAAGTCCAGAACAGAGAAGCTGTGAGAGTTTCTCAACAGTGGCAAGCAGAAGAGTAGACAAAAAGAAGCAAGAAAGAACAGAAATATGTGCATCTTTTGAGCATAAAAAGGAAGGAATTTCGAGACGGAAGAGGAGGTCAACAGTGTCAAAAGCTGAAGCTGTCTAACCACAAATTACCAACCTGTGCATTCTGGGTGTAGCAAGTCCGACATCCTTCCGTGCTGTTTTGCTGTTCCTTGCTTGTCAGCTACTGCCTGGAGAGTCCGAAACAATCTTTTGGACTCAATCTAGTGGTGGTGCAAGTTCATTTCTCCCACTTTGATGGTCTAAATAGAAAGTGAGCAGAGCTGCCGTGAGGTGTGCTGGTGAGCAAGGCCTGTTCTGATGGTCCGTTTTTCCCTTTGGATTTTCATTTTTCTAGGTTTTATTTAAGTCATTGCCAGCATCCCAGAAAGCAATTTAAATGTAATTATTTCTATTGAATGATGGATGCTCACAATTAATAATGGACAAAAGATTTTTGGTGAAAAGAGTTGCAGGACTTGAAGAATAGCATCTTTCTCCTACTTCTTAGCACCTAGTATCTAGTCACATTGGTAGCAAAACATCTACCTTACAATGGAAGCTGATGGCCAAAATTTAAATGGCGTAACATAATTTAGAGCCGCCATAGGCTTAAAGATGATAAGCTTAAAGCTTCTGTTCTGTCTTAAACTAAACTCAACATTTGGCTGAATTGGCATGTAAACCAGTTTTCTCTGGCCACCTATAGTAAATTACCAAGAACCTTACACAAGAGGTAGTCTTGGACAGACTTACTGGAAGTGGTATTTCATTCTGAAATTTTTATTTTCAGTCATCAATCTCAAGGTATGCAGATGTCTAAGAAATGACCCTTACATCTTTATCTCATATCTTCCCTGAGATTTTTCTTTCCAGTGCCTTGAATCTCTCATACTTTCTTTTTCCTCCTACTTCCTTAAATAAAATCCAGATTCCTCAAAGAATTTTGTAAGATTCCCAGTCTTACTGCAGCCTCATCTCCTGCCTTTCTGGTCCTCTCTGTCCAACATGCACTTTTCAGTTTCCAAACCTAACAACTTGTTGTCTGGTAGCAAAAGTAATGCGTGATCAGAGTAAAATTGTACAGAAAGTGGAGCAAGGAAACCAAGCACTCAGAGATAAATGGCTGAATGTCTAGAAGGAAGCTTGCTGGATCAACGGATGTGCTAGTTTTTATAGCTTTTACATTACCAAATTGCCCCACAGAATGGCTCTATTAATTTACACTCTGCCAACATGGTTAATGAGCTGTAGTATAATTGTCTGTTTATCTATCTGTTTTCCTCATTAAGCTATAAGCTCTTCAAGGACTTTTTAATCCCTCAATGCCCAGCATCTAACATTTAGCCTGATAGAGTAGGCACTCATTAACCCACTTCCCTTTCCCACCTCTAAATGCTTTGAAGCCCCAAACAAGTGAGGTCATATCACAGAAAATATGGAAAAATGATAAGGTATAGCAAGTGGCCAAATGTTCCAGAATCCTTGCCTATAATTCATCACCATTCATAAGCTCTTGTATAAAGTTTAACATCTATGTTCTAACTCAAATATGCATAATGTAGTCTTTATTAATAGGCTGCTTTAGACAACTCTATGGCAAGTATTAAGTTGAATTAGCATTGAATACTGAAGTTGCATAAATTTATAGGTGCATGTTTATGGATATTTTAAATAAATATCTTCCAAAATCGAAATATATTTGTAAATGACATTGCAGTTACTTCCTTCGGGGTAAAAATTTTGAAAGCATGTTACTATAGCAATCACTTTAAAATATCATGTAAAATTATAGTTTCCTTTCTGGGAAAAAAATAAATAAATCTCTAAAAATCCTCAAGGAATGTGCCTACTTTGAATGTGAAATTTTTAGTAAAGTTATAAAATAAATATTATGATGCTTTTCTTTGAGGAACAACAGCTTATAAAAATAAAGATCCAAGATTACTTAAAATATAACTGGAACAATAATCTATATTTTCAAGAAATGCATATATGGTAAGTTTAAAAAGATTTAATGAAACATGAGCCAGAATTGATAAATTTACATTATGCATATTCTACAAAAAGATGGGCATGTAAAGATATGTTAAAATACAGTAAGACAACTGCTATGATGGAGATTAAAAACAAAATTCTGTGGGGAAAAGAGGAATAAACACTTCACCTTACAATGAATTCATATGTCAAGGTCCAGTTGAGATGTCATTTACATTTCAAAAATTTGTCTAATGATCCCAACTGGGAATGATGCTCTTAACTACTTGAGTAATTTAGCTGCACCTCTTCTTACATAAAAAGCATTTATTGTGCATGTGCCATATGCCAAGTACATAGGCATGGACAAATACTTCAAGCTGATAAAGAATTTTAATGTCTTCTGCTACAGATTTTATATATAACCATTCAAGTTTAGTCCATGCTTTGTAAATATTTACATATATTTTATGTACATATAAGTAACTTTGAAAATATTTATTGTTTTTATTTTATAATATGCTTAATAAATATCTTTGAGTGAATAAATAATTGATAAATAATAAATTTAGGTATTTAATTATCCATACAGAGCCAAGTTATGTAATTTACAAAACAATGGGTCTAAGCCACAATCACCAGACATTGGAAAAATATTTGGCAAAATCATCGTGGGTCAAAATCAGGAAAGGGGCAAAATGGTGAGAAGGGTTAAAGTAGTTAAGAAATGGTTAAAGAAAAATATTTTAATTGCATGACTTTGAACAAGAACATAGATCTAAGCTGTGTCTCTGTGGTATATTTCTAGTTTTCATTACTGGCTGGCTGTAAGTAATGAAGGAAACGTCCTTTTTAGGATTAGTGTTTCTAATGAAGGTATGCCTACCCAACTAAGATATGCATTAGGCTTAAGTTAAGCTTCCTCGTTGGTAAAATGTAGCAAATTATCCATCCATGAGTGACATAATCGAAATTGATATCTTCAATAGCACTTTTCTTACGTTGACACTGGAATAGTAGTGGTACTGTAGTACTACTGGAATTTTTAAATTAGTAAAAATAACAGCAAATATGAAGCACTATGAGGTTCTTTTAGGGACATGAAACAAGTACCAAAGTGCTTGATTGGACTAGTTTGGGGAAAAGATAGGAAGGTAACAGTCAGTAAAATGAAGAGAGGGAAAAAAAGTGACCAACCAAATGTGCATGAAGAGAGATGAGATTTATGCCAGTGATGTAGCTGGTTGGTATATTCACAGTTCAGTTGGCTTTTAGCCATGAGAAAGTCATTGTCTCATTTTTTTCATTTATGAGAACATATGGAAGGCTCTGTGCAGTTCTTTTAATGGGAATGTGATTGTAATAGTTCTTTGTGCGTTCTCACAGTATGAATAAAATATTGAATTTAACTGAAATAAAATTATCATAGCCATGCCAAGGTTTTGGGGGTTTTAAGTTGGCAAAAGTGTTCATGTCTGTCCGTATCAATACATTTTATTCCAACAGTTTTTCTGGCTTTTAGAATGTGGTCTTTCTTTGGACTTCAAAGGGTGTGGTTGGAATAACTGGAAGAGCTACTGGAATGGCAACATCATGTTGTGGGAAGGGTATAAAAATCCAAGCCTGGACACCAAAAAGTTGGAAAGAGCTTAACAAAGGCAGGAGTGGTATGTGTAGGATTGCTGAAGCTCGGTTATTACTAGAGGAAACACTCCTAGTGGCTGTCCGCAGTGGAGAGCCCAATGGCTATTTCCTAGTTAAGTTTTGCAACATCAAAGCCATTTAGAAAGTATCTGGCTTAAGGTAATAAAATTTTATTCTGACCTGCAAAGTTTGGCTGTATTGAAGCATTATATAGATTCTGTCCCTATTCCTCTTGTTCTTAATGATGACTAGCAAAACAGGGGTGAAGCAAATTACCCATTAAAATTGAAACTAGTCTCTCCTTCATTGCATTTCTATGTAATTACAAGCCTCTTTTAACATTGATTGACAGGCATGCAATGACTTCTGTAGACAGCTTGATATTCATATATTGCCATTTTGAGTGTCTCTAATCATTGTTTTTAGGTCTTTTTATTAGTTTTATCCTCAAACTATTCTGCTAATAGAATTTAGAATACTAGAAATTTGATCCTCAAACTTCAATTCTAGTCAGTCCATTGTGTTATCCAAGAAAGCAGAGATTGCATGATTAATTTTAACTTATACTTTCTTTTGATATATGTGGAATGTCTGCTTCTACCTTGACCTACTATGTAAACATTTTTTGAACCACTGAATCATATTCTAAATTAATTGCCTATAAAAGTTTGTGCACAGACATATGATATATGCATGATTCACTTTTCTTTTTAACTCAAGAATAATAAAAATGCATGTTTCCAAAGTGGAAGAGTCCAAATATTTAGACACTGGAATATCTGGTTAAGGATCAGAAACCATCCAAAATATATTCTAAATTTATGCAATCTTATTTTAAAATCTGATGAACACAACCCATATGCCATGTATAATCTGAAATTTATTTAGTTTCAAATATAGTCATTTGACTTACTAAAAATTATATTTTTATTTTTAATATGACAATAAGATGAAGAGAACACCAAAGTAAAACATAACAATAATATATGAAATTCAACTTGAATAAATATAGTCAAGAGAGATCTCAACATGACAATGATTAGTAGCTTTGGTATTTAAGTATATATCTAAAAATAATTGTAACACTTAAGAATCATGTGTTATGATTCTATGAGTTAATTAATAGGAGATCAGAGAATTGAAGATGGAAAGTTAGTGAACACAAAGATTATGCCCACTAGAATTATTCATGACACTGAATTTGAGAGGATTCTATCTTATGTGCTATATAATATTTGGATTTGAACACTTCACTGATACTGATACCTCTTATCAGTGAAGATAGCTGCATTGACCTTCAGAGTAAAGAGATAATTTGGGAGAAATTATAGCAACACTTCAGTGATCCTTCTAAATACATCTTTCACTGTAATGAAAGAGCCTCTGTGGGAAATTGGTGACTTCATGATATGATTTCTGAATCTTTAGTTTCTGAAATGATACAAGCTTATTGAGTTTACAAAGGATGGGATCATAATGCCAGATATAACTTCTAGGTTTAATAATCAGTTTAGTTTACTCATTGTGTGTAGAACTAAGAAAATTATAGTTGATTTCAAAGGGTAGCAAGATTTTCCATCTAAAACTAAAAATATGATTGGCCCACAAATGAACTTAACAGGATCTAACTACCAAGATGGCACCAGGACATTCTGACTGTTGTGGCTCATGGGTTGCAGGGCATCTGGAGAGCCCTCCATAGCCTAACTCACTTGACCTGTGTAAAGCAGCTGACAGCAAAACAAAACCAAGAATGCCTTAAAACATCTTAAACCTTATGAGTTCATATTAGAAAGTTCTTTCTGTTTTTCTGTTCCTTGGTTTCAAGTATTTCAGCATCTACTAAACAGATGAGTCTTACTAGAGAAACCAACAAATACAGTACATGATTCTGAGGCCAGTTTTTTCCAAGTTGAGGGCACCTGGCCTGATCAACTTCCAATCATTTCAAAGTGGAAGATATTAACCAGTCAGTTCAATTTTATGCAGCCTGTTTTATGTTACGTATCATACAGATCCAGAAAAGATCTGGGATATGGAAGTCATTTATTTTTTTGAATGAAGTAGAGTATTTTCCAAGACTGCTGAATACAGCCATTAGGTATGTATAACATGACAATCATCATTGGTTACTACACATATAATGCCTTTTGGCATCTGTTAGGTGTAAGAGATTTCCTTTTGGTAGTGTCCTTGGGCAAAAGATCACCTTGTGTCCAGGAGATTAAAACAAATATTATTCCTCCAATGTATACAAGACAGGTTAGTGTTGGAAAAACACTTCTTAATTATCTGATCCTGTGGCTAGAAGGTGCTGGCTGATAATTGAGAGACTACCCTGTTACCTGAAGACCGTAAATCTCCCCTGGGACCTGTCTGAGGTACAATACATTCTTCTATCAGATGTTTTTGGTCGTAAGTTTCTCCTTGAAGTTGACAAGAACATAAAAACTATACGACATTTAATTTTTCCTGGAAGAAATACTTATATTTTCAGAACACATAGCCCTTAATTAGAGTAAATTACTCCTGATGGAATAAGCATTCTGCAGAAGCAGGCAAGAAACCAAATTTAATTTCTCAGTGCCATAGGGAGGTCTTGACTATTCAAAAACTGTCTCTAAATCTTAGGAACTGTGCTTTCAAGGACTAAGCTAATAGAACTGAGCAGGAAATAAGCCTGATTAGCATTTTGTAAGTAATTTTGAGCACAAAAGATATATTTACAATAATAGCCAAGACTTATCATCTACAATTGAACCTGACACTAGCAAAAAGAAAAAAGTAAATTGAAACCATTAAAATGGCATCAAATAAATTATGATATTCATTTTCTTGTATGCTGCTTATCGCTTTTTAATTTTTAAAAATATGGTTGATATCTCTAGATCCTAATAAGGGGAATGGGTTAGCATTGATTTGGATAACTTATGAAACATTCATATACTCACTGTTCACTTATTGTTCTTAGTTCATAACACAGCTTTCTGAAGGCCTCTCTCTTTAATAGCACCTGTCAATAGTTGCCATCTATAATAAGGAGGCCTGAGGGAATGTATGGTTTTTTCCCGAACAATTTAAAAGTATAACCTCTGCCTTTTTTCTAAAGAATAATTTTGCATCCTTCCACTTGGTACAGGGTGTTAGAAGTGATTTTGTGGTTAGAAACTCATCGATGGTGCTCAGTAAACGCAAATCTAATAACCATATTATTCACCAGTTTTGCAAAGGAAATGAGATTTTTATGGAGCTATGGTTATAATCAAAGGAACAAAAAACACTTTTTAGTAGAACTTTAATATAGGCTTCCCCCCTTCCTTATGACATGCACTAGATATTGCTAAGGTTACACTGTCAGGGGTGTTTGTGGTACTTCATAATAAAGGTGAATTCATGGAAGAGAATAAGGCCTCCACTTTCTGTTGAGCCACTGTTCTCATGTTGAATTTTCAAAAGCAGTGAAAAGTCAAAGGTGTCCTTTTTCCCCAGCCCCATGAGGGAAAATTTGCCATTTGATAACCACGGTCTGTTTTTCTGTCTCTACTGGGAGTTTACCGTATCCATGTGGACTCGCTGCTCTAAACAATGATCTGTGCCTCTTGCTTTTACTAAGGGTTATCTGTAAAGGCTTATTTCTACCAACAAATCGCACACACCACTGTTTTGAAGAAACCAGTGATTTAGTGACGTTCATAAGATATAACCATACCATTCTGTAGAAACATCAACCTAAAAAAAAAAAAAAAAATCCCATGCAGGAGAAAAAAAAAAAAATAGATGGCTTTGGCAGAGAAACTAAAGCATCTGGAAATTGAGATGATTACAGTAAAGCCAGTTATCACTTCAGTGACCAAAGTATTTTCACATATGCTAGCTGTCTGTCTTACAGAACTAGGCATCTTACAATTCCACAGGCTGTGTCCTAAATATTTGCCATGGTTCCCGATGGTTTCTATGCCAACAGCAGATTATTGTATTGCACCGGAACTAATCTCTCCCTTCTCCAAACCAAGAGGATACTTTATTCATATCTCCTTTTTGATACTCGACTCTGTAGGTTTACATTATACTATTTGTGTGCATGTCTTATCTCCTCTGCTATAAACTATTAAGGTAAAGAACTTGCACATTACTTTGCATACCTTCAGTAAATTGTTTACATGATCAATAAATATTTGTTGATGGATGTTACTAGGTTTGTGGGTCCAGTTTTGAGTCAAGGACAGATGCATATAGGTTGTTACATTGAGGGCCTTTTGTTGTTACCCAAAGGAATGCCATAGTGTGATAGTTCTTGGGTGAAAATTTAGAATGTGGATCAGGACCATTTTACTTTTGTTCTCTAAGCTCATCTGTGTGTATGATTTCTATTCATAATATCCATCAGTAATTTGTACCAGACTGCTTTGATAGCTAGCACATTACAGGTGAGTAAGGAGTTGTCCATTATAAATTTTACTTAAATTTTTTGCTTAAAAAAATTTTTATTTTGTGGGGAATAAAACCTTTTCTTATTCTTTTCCTCTGCTACTTAATTCTTCATCCTTTCTGCAAGTTTCTTTTTCCAATACTAATAACAGAGACTCAATTTCATGACCATTGATTTGTACTTGCCATAATTTATTATATAGTTGGAAAAATTAAAAAATAATGCTGAAATCTAAAATTATTAGTGAGGCCTGTGTTCTCTGTTAGTTAAATTTACTACATTACGCCCCATAACAATAGTAGGACATTACAAAGATACAAAAAGGCTCTCTCCCTTTCTCTCTCTCTCTTCCCCAAAAGAAAAAATGAAAAAAATGTTAAATGAAAAGATATAAAAGGGAGAAAAAAACTAATGTATGGACCTGTCAGTAGAAATACAAAGATGTAGTAAAAAAATTGCATTTAAATACAGAAATAATATTAACAACTGAAAACCACCGTATTCCCAGGCGGCTGTTGATAAGTATACCACACGTAGTCTTACTGCCTTATTACGTTAATGTTCACAATGTACACTGCCACATGTATTTTATCGTTCAAAATGTACTTGAAGTAGGAGTCAGAAAAGCCAATTATGCTGATGTTGTTATATTTAGTAATGTTTTATGCCACAAGTCCACTGCCAGCAAGGATTTTCCCATTTTGTTTCAGATGTTGGTGAGGTTACTTTGTTTGGTTTTCATTCTGTATATTTCTATTAACATCTGAACCTCAGGAGAAATTACCTTTAAATTGGCATTTATACCTGGGCCATGCAATATTCTGACTCTCTGTCTTGTAGTCCTTCATCTGTCTGAGAAAGATTTGCTCCATGAAGTCCCCTGCAGAAATACAGCGCTGATCACCAGGTATTTGAGACAATGGAATGAAACCGTTGAAAGACTCTAGGAATTTGGTCTCTATACAATTTAAAATTGGTTGCTATTTGAAAACATGTACACCTTGTTCATCAACTATTTATATTTTACATGCACACACACACACACATGACAGATAAGCTAAGCCATTTCATACTTTGAAGAAGCATAGCTATAAGTCACATTGATACGTGGTTTAGAATGAATGTAGACATGAGAAGACCCAACCCAAGCATTCCAAAAAGTAATTATAGTGGTGGTGTCTTGCCTCATGGGTAGCAAGTTTAGTGATAGCACTTTGAAAATCACAGGCCTATATTCTAACCTAACCTTTTATGAATTTTATAAATACTATTCCATGAGCACATGTGGATTTAATAAACAGGGATAAAAGCTAGATAGTCTGTTAATATGGATCTGAAATTGAACACTGGTCATATGTGATCTCTCGAATTCTATAAATACCTATTTGCCATAGGTATTAAAATTTAAAATCCATTTTGCCATTTAGTTATACACACACTTGATTAACAATAGAATGCAAAAGAAAAAATTAAACATTCCTAATTTAAACCAACATTTTTGTCTATGGCATAGCATATTGTTTTATATGTAAAATGTACATTATATAATCGCATGATATAGGTATCAAGAGACAAACAGATAGAAGAGAGTTCACGCTTCTGTAATCTGCTTCCTTACATCAACAGCGTATCATCAACTTCTCCATATTCATAAATCAAAATCTATGTTGAATGACGGCTCTTAAAATCTGTACAGTTTCACTAAAAAGATATGTTCTTTATTCAGCCTCTTTATTAACTAGATAGTAAAGCTGTTTTCTGTTTGCTATTATAATAAACAGCACTCTGATAATCGTGGACAAACATGTTTGCACATATTTATGACTATTTGTTTAGGAAAAATTCCTAAATATAAATTTGTAAATGTAAAATACAATTGCCAAAAATATATACTTTTTTTAAAGCTTTTAATACATATTGTCATATGGTCCTTCAGCAGCGTATAAGAAATACTCAAAGCTTTGCCAGTGTTAGCTATTAAAATTCTTTTCTGTTTTGCCAATTTGTCAAAAAATTTGTATTTAATTTACAATTAAAAAATTATTGGTGATGTAGAAATATCTAAAACAGTCTACTAATGCCTCTTTCATTTGTATTAGAAAATTAAGGTCATCTATTGGCTCTAGTGTCACACAGGGTTTCCCAACAATAGAAACCACCAGGTCTTTCTCTCATCTCTGTTAAATCAAATCTTCCATATACTCTGTTTTTAGAATGATTAGTTGAGCATGAGTACAAATGTTAATTTATGTTTATTCTTTATTTTACTTAAAAATTCTTCTCACACATTTAGTTACTTGGAAGTGCTTTAGTACTCCAGAAATTCTTGTTTATTTGTCAAATATTTTGTCTCTCACTTTTAACTCTATGTACTGTAAAAATTTGCTATGTATTTGTTACATTCGATATAAAGTTGAACAGGACAATCCAAAGGCCAAGCTATCTTTACAGTACCTATTCAAGGATTCCAGGTGTGAGCCACTGCACCTGGCTGACAAAGCTTTTTCCAACTTCTTGTGGTCAAATTGTCATGCCGGCTTTGAATCCAATATTACTATTATTCAACTGATGCTTCTACTCAATCGCAAGAATTTTCCAATAGACATTATCAAATGCCATGTTGAAACCAATGTCTAAAGGAAAAAGGATTCATGTAAGTCAAAATCTGGGCTTTTGGTTGGGTGTGTATTGGCTCATGCCTGTAATCCTAGCACTCTGGGAAGCTGAGGCAGGACGATTGCTTGAGCTCGGGAGGTCGAGACCAACCTGAGCAAGAGGGGAGACCCCGTCTCTACTAACAATAGAAAAATTAGCTGGGCAAGGTGGTGCAATTCTGTAATTCCAGCTACTTGGGAGGCTAACGCAGGAGGAACGCAGGAGGATCGCTGGAGTCCAGTTTGAGGTTGCAATGAGCTATAATGATGCCACTGCACTCTAGCAGCAGGGTACAGAGTGAGACTCTGTCTCTTAAAACAAAACAGAAGAAAGAAAAGAAAATCTGGGCTTTTACTTCCACTTTTTACTAGCTGGTTAATTTTCTTACTGAGATTCAGTTTTCCTCTCTAAAATATAGGACCTCTTAATTTATTTTTCCATCATCTTTCAATTTTAGCAGCAGAACACCTCCATCTATTTTCCAAAACTGAGGATGCTACGCTTTCACAGAAACAGCTTGCAGTAACTATTATCCAAGTGTTTTTTTTTTTTTTTCCTTTTCTTCATTGAAGGACACCTGTTCACATGCAACCCACATAAATATCAGATGCTTTAGACGGGGAGACAAACCCAACGATAACACTTATTAGGTGCCCTAGGCAGGAAGACAAACACAACACGTATTCTGTGGTTCATTGTGATGATACCTACTCTTCAATAATAAAATGAATTGATATTTTTCATTTCTTCTAGACCAACAATCCCCATCCTTTTTGGCACCAGGGACCAATTTCATGGAAGACAATTTTTCCATGGATCAGCGGGGGATGATGGTTTCGGGATGATTGAAGCAAGTTACATTTGTTGTGCAGTCAAACCTCTCTGTTAATGATAATCTGTATAAGCTGCTCCCTAGTGCTAGCATCACCGCCTCAGCTCCACCTCAGATCATCAGGCATTAGATTCTCATAAGGAACGCAACCTAGGTTCCTCCCATGTGCAGTTTACCTAGAGTCGGCACTCCTGTGAGAATCTAATGCCGCCGCTGACCTGACAGGAGGTGGAGCTTGTGTGGTGATATGAGTGATGGGGAGTGGCTGTAAATACAGATGAAGCTTTGCTCACACACCCTCCGCTCACTTCCTGCTGTGCAACCTGGTTCCTCACAGGCCACAGACTGGTACAAGTCTGCAGCCCAGGGGTTGAGGACTGCAGTTCTAGACAACTATTTCTTGTGTAGGTTTTTCCCAGATTTCTGAATTGAATTGGGGAATTCCTGTTCGGTCATAACTCTAGCTGGCTGCTTAGCCCTAGTTGTAAGCCACATAGGGAAACCACTGTCACATGCTTAAAAATTAGAATAAGATGGCTCTGTCTAACTTCTAGCTATTGGCAAAAGTGGAATGTATCATTGAAAGGACGTAATTTTGTATCCATGAATATTCCAATTTATATTTACTTCAGGCTCTGAAAGAATTCTAAAAGAAGCTCTGTGCTTGTTTTAATAGTGGCTTCATCCTGGGTTAAAGGTATAGGTGATTATATGCGGAAAAGAGCATTTATTTTCTTGAATTAATTCTTAATATTTTATAGGTTCTATAGTTGAAGCTCATATATCTCATATATGCTGATCAACCTACTTCTTTTTTCACATACGCATTACATCATTGACAACTAAAAAAAATGACTGTGTAATCAAAGTAAATGTATGCTGTGTATTTATGGCTAGTTGGGTTGGGTGAAACAATTTTAATCAAGACTGCCGTAACACTGTCCCATGCTTTATTTAACGTTTACTCATAGCCCCACTTTGTTTGGCACTGACTCTTATGCAAAAAAGATTGTTAGTAATGCTTTTTCTCCTACCTGGGCATCTTAACAGACACATTTCGTAGCTTTTACTCACATTCAGGATAGTTTCACAGGTTGGGAAAAGAAAATGGCTATCAAAAATCTCCAGTTTACATTAATGCAGTAGTATTTGGGAATACACATAAAAACTCAAACTGAGCCCTTGTGTTTTTTTCTTTTTTTAACAACTAATGTATAAAGTGATGTGTTATCTTGGTTTTCCATTTGGACTCCCGGTTTTTGATTTATGATAATTTTATTCTGAAATACCTATTTCTCAACCATCCTTTAGGCAATATTTTAAAGTTACTGAATACATATAGAGTGGTTTATAACCTTCATAATGTTGAAAGAAAGCACTTTCTCTTTTAAGACATACCCTTCCGCACCAACATCTCGGAGCAAAAAAATATATATATAATGTTAGTAATGTTCACACAAGAGTTTTTAGTATGAACCCAGCATGAATTTGAGGCTGTGCTGTGCAGTCATCTGTCAGGTTTTATGAGGTAAATAGGTTACAGAAATAGAGTCACATTACAAACATAACGTTTCCTCTAGGAGTCACTTCATTCTGGCTATCAATGTGTTTAGACTCTAAAGAATTCTTTAAATTAAATGGAAGCCTTGCTTGGGAACTGATTCAAGTGAAAAGAGAAGCAACAGAAAATGTATTTTAATTTTTAGTATTTTTCTTCCTTTGGCATTTCTTCACATCCCACCCACCATCGTCTATTTAATGGTGAGTGCATTTGTATAAACAATGCTTTCCAAAATTGTTTAAATCAGACAATAACTTGTGTTTTTTTTAAGGAAACTAAATAACTAATCTGAACTCCGTCTGCTACCTTAAAGATAATATTTTTCAAAAAGTAACCTGCTATCACTATTCTGGAAGAAACAACTCTCTATTACAACATAAGCACCCACAGGTTCAATCTAGCAGATAAATTCAAGTATGACTTTTGTGCCCAAACTTTTTGAACCTTATCAAATACTTTAAGACAGTTTTCAAGGGAGAAAATATTTCCCATTAAACTTATGAAACACATCTTTCCCCTGATAGACATAGATAAATATTCTATAGTAGGAAAAATATTTAATCCACACAGACTTTTTTTAACCTCTGAGTCCTTATAGAAATAATCCCCACATAAAATGAGTTTTAAGTAAAGCATAAGAA
>CAUYRT010069185.1:0-18663 GCA_963574885.1 Lepilemur ruficaudatus | reverse complement strand
TGTATGTACTCTATGGACTACTTTGACAGAGTAGATTTTTGAATGTAACAAGATAAGTCAACTTGAGTGGCAATATATTTTGGGAAATCAGCTCACTACAAATTGTGACTGTAAACATTGTACTGTAAATGCTTTGTAGTTCCCCCCCCCCAAAGATGACTGTAATAATAAGAAAAAAGAAGATCCCAAAGGCAATCAGAGCAACAACAAAAATAAATAAATGGGACCTGATCAAATTAAAAAGCCTCTGCACAGCCAAGGAAACTATCACGAGAGCAAACAGACAACTTACAGAATGGGAGAAGATAGTCACGTTACCCATCCGATAAAGAGCTGATAACTAGAATCTATTTAGAACTCAGGAAAATCAGCAAGACAAACAATCAAACAACCCTATCAAAAAGTGATATGACATGAACAAAGGACATGAACAGAAACTTTTTAAAAGATGACAGACTAATGGCCAATGAACAAGTGAAACATTGCTCAACATCTCTAATCATCAGGGAAATGCAAATCAAAACCACAATGAGATATCACTTACCTCCAGTAAGAATGGCCTCTATCAAAAAGTCCAAAAACAATAAATGCTGGCATGGATGCAGAGAGGTAAAAACACTCATATGCTCCTGGTGGGACTGCAAACTAGTGCAACCTCTGTGGAAAGCAATATGGAGATACCTCAAAGAGCTACAAGTAGAACTACCGTTTGATCCAGAAATCCCATTACTGGGCATCTATCCAAAGGAACCAAATACATTCTATAAAATAGACATCTGCATGAGAATGTTTATAGCAGCACAATTCACAACTACAAAGATATGGAAACAACCCAAGTGCCCATCAATCCATGAGTGGATTAATAAAATGTAGTATATGTACACCATGGAGTTCTACTCAGCCACAAAAAACAATGGTGATCTAGCACCTCTTGTATTATCCTGGATAGAGCTGGAGCTCACTCTAGTAAGGGAAGTATCACAAGAATGGAAAAACGAGCACCCCATGTACTGACCATCAAATTGGTTTTAAATGATCAACACTTATGCACATATAGTAGTAACATCCATTGGGTGTCGGACAGGTGGGCTGGGGTAGGAGGGGATGGGTACATACACACACACCTAATGGGTGTGGTTTGTGTCATCTGGGGGATGGACACATTTGGAGCTCTGAGTCGGGTGGGGCAAAGGCAATATACGTAACCTAAACATTTGTACCCCCGTATTATGCTGAAATAAAAAAAAATTAAATTTTATTTGAGCTAGTTTCATGTGAAGAAGCGAAAGTATATTGGAGAGTTGTATAATCATAAATTCTTAAGTTGCAAAGGTTCTTCAAAGTTATTGGCCACATCTATAAAAATATAGAACTTGGTTGGGTGGAAGTAAGATGCATATATATATGTTCAGGGAAAGATTGGATCTGGCCAGACTGAAGGACCTGAGTGGAGACCTGAAATAAATGGTCCAGTTTCTTGCTTGTCATTATATGTTAAAAACGTAACTGTTTGGAACTCAGTAACAATATTATTAACTTTATATCTATCTGTATATATAGATATCACCATATAATTTGTGACATACTGGATGAGAATTAAATTATTCTTTCATTCAGTAATAATGGATCAATTTGTTTCTTTCTTAAAAGATCAAAAAAACCCTACTTGGTAATACCATAAAATATCTCCTTAGAGCATCATTTCCACATTATTTATGTTAAAAAAATCCTTATTTGTGTTTTGTTCACACAAAGACTATGGAAAGTAGTATAATCAAAATCTTACTTTTACTCTTTATGGAGGTAATTGTAGCTTTTCTATTTGGAGTCAAGTAGATAATGTTCCCTTTATCCAAATGTGCATTCATTACACTTCAATTTTGTTGCAGTACAAATGAGACTAGGAAAATTCCCTTAATGTCTATAGTGGGATCATTCCCATCAACCTGCAATCATGGTAAAATATCTCCCATCTGAATAAAAATTCACCCTCAATCTCCATTCTCCTCCAGCTCTCTACCACATTTATCTGCTCTGCAAAAAAGCAAAAGTTCTTCAAAAAAGTTTATTCTAATTGACTATTTTTTTCCTTATTCTCACATTGAGTAACTTCATTTAGGTGTCTATTCTATTAAATAACAACTCCACTGAAGTCCGGAGACAAGATTGCCAACAACTCCCTTCTTATTCAATCCAAGTTTCATTTATTAGTTCCCATTCAACAACAATTATTATTCCTTCATTTTAACAACACTTTTCCTCAGCTTCTAGAATATCACACACTCCTGGTTTACCTCTCACTGCATTGACAATTCTTTCTGAGTCTCCTTTGCTAACTCTTTCTTTTCTTCTCAACCTGGAAATCTTGGAATATCCCAGGGCTCTGTTTTTGGTGCTTTTCTCTTCCCTATGTGTGTTCACTTTGTGTACGGTCTTATCTGGCCTTATTGCTTTAAATTTCATCTATAGCTCCACTTCTGGCTTCTCCCTGAGTTCCATACTCTTAGCACCAACTGTCTGCATTTTTACTTGATTATAATAAATGCATACAGTATGCTAGAAATTATTCTAAGATTTTTATATGGATTAACTAATTTAATCCCCACAACAGTTATAAGAGGTAAATCTTATTTTTATAATTCTATTTAGAAGATGTAAATGTGAATTTGCTTACCCAGCTAGTGAGTAGTGGAGTGCTCAAACTCTAGAGCCTCAATATTAAATGTTTCTCATATGGTTCTTAAGTTTAACAGGTTCAAAATATAACTGTTATATCATCTTCCCCTTTTAACCTGCTCTCATTGAGTTTTCTCCATTTCTTTAAAAAGATCCTAGTTGATCATTCGTGACTCATCTCTCTCACAATCAATGTTGAATCCACCTGTCAAGACTAGTCCACTTTCTTTTAAAAAAATTCCCAGTTTGACCACTTTAATCCATCTCCATTGCTTCTCCCTATTTTAAGCCAAGAACATCTCTTTCCTTCACAGTGCTTTGCCCCCACTCCTAGCTTTTCTCTCTATTCAAGTTTTGCTTCCATCCCCTTTCATTTTTTACCCACAGCCAGAATACCATGTCAGAAGATGACATGGATTGATTACATCACTCCTTAAAACCTCCAATTACTCGTTAGACTTTTTGATAGCCTACAGGAAACCACTTTATCTAGATGGTGCTTACCTTCTAACTCCCTTTTGTTCCAGCTATACTGGCCTACTTAATGCTCCTCAAACATGTTTTTCATGATTAAAATTAATTCTTTTCACTTGCCAATTGTTTCAGATGGAAAGCTGTTCCCCCAGATATTAATATAAGTAGTCTATGGTTGGGGGGTAGTTTGTCATAGACTTAAATTTCATAGAAAATTATAGTTGGTCAAAGTTAATTAATTCATTTATTGAATCGTTCATTTATTCAACAAAGAGTATCAAATATTCAGTCAAGAATGATCAAGCCAGGAATTAGAAAGTTATGAAGAGAGCTACAATGATAAGGTAGACACACTCCTTCTCTCCAGAACTATACTAACATTTATTTACAACTCGGCTTTATATTCGTAACACAATTCCTCAAACATAGGTGATGATATTTCTCTTTCTGTATAATAATATTGAGACATTTATTTTGTACTTTCTGGTTAACTTAGGGAAAAATAGTAGAACAGGATCCAAGATAACACCAGGGAACAATTTTAGATTTCAGAGATCCAGGTGGCACCCACACGAATGAAAAGAGTGTCAATGCATGTCTGTAGACAGGTCATTGTTGTTCCATTTTAGCTAACGATCACAACTAAAGGTAGAAAAGATACAAGACGATATGATAGAAGTCTTCCCAGAAGCACTAGAGAAAAGAGGATAGCACTGTCTGTATTGCAATAATTTTTTTTTATATACAATGACTTTGTTCTGTTCCCTAATAACAGACATAAAAGTTTGTGGCTATAGTTTTCTTATTTTAGGAGGATTTTTAAAATTCTTTTTCTCATAGAAAAAGACATGACAAAAGTTCTTTAATTCATATGATAACTTATAGCTTCTCACATGTAGACTATGAATTTATTAACTAGTATCTTTCTTACAAGAACAAAGAATAAAGCCAGACACGGTGGTTCACGCCTGTAATCCTAGCACTCTAGGAGGCCGAGGCGGGTGGATTGTTTGAGCTCAAGAGTTCAAGACCAGCCTGAGCAAGGGCCAGACCCTGTCTCTACTAAAAATAGAAATAAATTACCTGGACAGCTAAAAATATATGTAGAAAAAATTAGCTGGGCATGGTGGCACATGCCTGTAGTCTCAGCTACTCAGAAGGCTGAGGCAGAAGGACTGCTTGAGCCCAGGAGTTTGAAGTTGCTGTGAGCCAGGCTGATGCCGCAGCACGCTAGCCCGGGCAAGAGAGTGAGACTCTGCCTCAAAAAAAAAAAAAAAAAAAAAATGCAAAGAATAAACCCAGCACTGAAACATCCCCCAATTTTTTCAAAGCCTTTGAGTTCAGCCATCTTGGCTCATCATGTATACAATCTCTTCTATATTAGCCCATTTTCTGTTGTATGTAACAGAATATCTAAAAATAGGTAATTTATAGAGAAACAAAATGTATTTCTTACAGTTCTGGAGGCTGAGAAGTCTGAGGTCCACCTCTCAGGGCCTTCCTGCTGGTGGGGACTCTCTGCAGAGTCACAGAGCATCACATGGAGAGAGGGCTGAGCATACTAGCTCAAGTCTCTCTTCCTCTTAAAAAGCCAGCAGTCCCACTCCCATGATAACCCACTAATCTTGAGGGCAGAGCCGTCAAGAACCAATCAACTCTTAAAGGCCCCGTCTCTCAGTAATGCCATATTGGGATTAAGTTTCAGCATGACTTTTGCAGGGGACAAATATTCCAACCACAGCATGGGATTCTGTCCCTGACTCCCTAAAACATACATCCTTCTCACGTTCAGATACATTCATTCCATCCCCATATCCCCAAAATCTTAACTCATTTCAGCACCAACTCATTTGTGACTCAGGCACTACTCATCTTGAGACAAATTCCCTCCAGCTGAGAGCCTGTGAAATCAAACAGGTTATTTACTTCCAAGATACAATGGTGGGCTCAGCATGGGATATACATTCCAATTCCAAAATGGAAAAATAGGAAAGAAGAAAAGAATTACAGGCCCCAAGCAAGTCCTAGACCCTGCAGAGCATACATTAAATCTCAAAGCTGGAAAATAATTTCTTTTGACTCCATGTCCCGTATGCCCGAGCACCCTGGTGTGGGGGCTGGGCCCCAAAGGCATTGGAAGCTCCACCCCCACAGCCTTCCTTGGCTCAACCCAGGCTTTAGTTCTCCTAGGCTGGCATCACACACTGGTAGTTCAACAGTTCTGGGATTTCCATGGCAGTTCCGCTCCTGCGGTTCCAGCAGGCATTGCCCCAAGGAGGAGTCTGCAGCAGCTCTGAGCCACATTCCACTCCACATTGCTGTACTAGGTGCTCCCTTGCAGTACCTCTGCCCCTGCCACAAGTCTCTGCCTGGGCCCACGGGCTGTCTGATACATCCTTTGAAATCAAAGTGGAGGCTGCCATGTCTCCATAGCTCTTGTATTTTGCACGTCTGCAGAATTAGCACCATGTGGACACTGCCAAGGTTTATGACTTGTACCTTCTGAAGCTGTGGCATGAACCACACCTGGGGCTACTTGAGCCACAGCCAGAGCAATTACAGAAGCCTGGATGTGGAGAACAGCCTCCAAGGGCTGCCTTGGGCACTGACCCCAGACGTGTGCCCCAGACATGTTCCCTGAAACCATTCTAAGCCCTCCTAGACCTCTGAGCCTGTGATGGGAAGGATGGCCTAGATGATTTCTAAAATGTCTTTGCGGCCTTCCATTGTCTTGAGGAATAGCACCTGGCTTCCTTCCATCAGTGCTAATCTTTAGCAAAAGGTCACTGGGCTACACCCTTGGTTTCCTCTCTCCAACAGAACATGATTTTTCACTCTTTACGTAGCCAGGCTGGGAGTGTCCCAAATCTTTACATTTTGCTGCCCTTTTGTTTATACATTCCATCTTTAAGCCATTTTTTCCTATTGCAGCTTAATGTAAACAGTTAAAAGTTGTCATGCAACAGCCTGAATGCTTTGCTGCTTAGGTATTTCTTCCACCAAATATTCTAATTCATTGCTCTTAAATTCTGCATTTCATAAAGCCCTCAGGCATGGACACAATCCAGCCAAGTATTTTTGCCAGTTTATAACAAAGACGGCCTTCACTCCAGTGTTCCAATACTTTGTTTCTCAGTTAAATTTCAAATCTCATCAGAATAGTTTTTACTGTCCATATTTCTATCAGCATTCTGATCATGAGCACTTAAGCACTAAGGATTTCCCCACTTTCTCTAAGCCCTCACACGGGAGAATGTAGGCTTTTTCTAGACTATTCCTCCAAATTCTCCCAACCTCTGTCCATTACCCAGTTAGTTCCAAAGCCACTTCTACATTTTTAGGTATATTTATAACAACAACTCCACTTCTCAGTACCAATTTTCTTCCTTAGTCCATTTTCTGTTTCTTAGAACAAAATAACTGAAACTGGGTTATTTATAAAGAAACAAAATTTATTTCTTACAGTTCTGAAGGCTGGAAAGTCCAAGATCAAGGAGCCACATATGGTGAGGACCTTCTTGCTGGTGGGCACTCTCTGAAGAGTCCCAAAGTGGTGCAGGGCATCACATGGAAAGTGGCTGAGCATACTAGGTCAAGTCTTTCTTCCTCTTATAAAGTGATCAGTCCTACTCTCTGATAACCCATTAATCCATGAACCCATTAATCCATGAATGGATTAATCTATTTATGAAGGCAGAGCCCTCAAGACCCAATCACCTCTTAAAGGCCCTACCTCTCCATACTGCCACATTGGGGATTAAGATTCAGTATGAGCTTTGAAGGGGACAAACATTAAACCATAGGAGATATATCTATCTACATAAAACATTGGTGTAGAATTTGAGATCAGATGTATTAAAGAATAGCTAGGGATGGGAAGCAAAAACAGGGATAAATTGTGAAAGAAACCTTTTTACCTGCAGACATTTAGACATCTAAAACATTGGTCTCCTAGGCAAACTTAGACACTCTCATATTATTAACATGTGATCTTTAAGGTCAATGACATTAGCATAGGCAGCAGCAGTAGTCACAGCAAGCATTTATTGACTGTTATTATGCACTAGACATTCTGTTAAGACTCTGAGGAGATTATCAAATAATTATAAGATACAGTCAATGGTATTCCAGTATACCATAGATTGTACAGTTTATTAGGATACTTACAGCAATGGGAATTTATCATTTGCAGTATTATACTAAATATTTATAGCTTAGGTAATGTTATAGTAAAATGATATAAAGCTTTTCTTTTATAAAGAGAGGACTCAGACAAAGAAAGAGAAATTGCTTTCCTCATTTGGAAAAGATAATATACTATTAGTGGCAATAATAATAATTTTTGACTCTTACTATGTGTTAGGTACTATGATGTACTTCAACAAGTGTGGCAGCTGACTGAGATGCATGATTGATCTTAGCTAAGACCAGAGGATCTTCCTAGTTGCCAACATGCAGAATCATTAAGCTTTAGGGAGGTTTTCTGTGCAATAAGAACTAACTGATACATACACAAAGTAGAGCTCAGAAGACATTTATGAGTGTTCAGTATTCAGATGATAGAGTGAAAAGTGTCACTGAGACATCATAGAGAAAAAAGAGTGTGAATACATAAGAAAAATATTGGGGTATGCCCATATCTAAAAAAGAAAAAAGAAAAGGCATCTGGCAAAATAGGAAAAAGAATGAACAGCATCTTTTGAATAATTCTGGTTTTATGCAGCATGTTATATGTAAAGGTCTGGATCCATTTATTTTACTTCAGATAAGCTTACCACACATCCCTTCCCTACTATCACTCCATTTACCTGGAATCCCTGGGGTGGCGTGCATACCTGTGCAGTTGAGTATTCCGTTCCCTTGGACATCATGATTGATTAAACGTGGGTCAACTGGCCCACTCATAGCCGGTGCACATATACACAGAGGTACTCTCTCCCTCTTTTCTATTGCACTTGAACCTGACAAAGAGTAGATCTAGTGTTGCTGACAGCTGTATTGTAACTACATGAAACCTGAGAATGAAGACAACATGGAAGTGAGCAGAGTCAAGAAATATAAGGGATAACAGGGGTGAATGACAATGTTTAAAGTCCCACAATGGTCATGCTTAATGACAGTACTTCCCTTGAGCTTTTTGCTTAAGCCATGTGAGCAACGTTTTTCTCTTTTTCAACCAAAAGAATCCTAATATTTTAAGAAAATATTTTAATGTTTTTTTAAAAAAATTTCTATACATTTTATACAAATAAGAAAAAGAAACATACTTAAAAGACCATCAGAACCATTTGTTTCCTACATCTCTGATCAACATAAAATAAATTTTAATTAGGGTTTTCTTAACATTTTCTGCAATCATTATCAGTGGCGACAACAATAACCATAACTACCTTCATGTATTAGGCACTCTGATATATATTTTATGTATATAGCTATAAACACATTGCATTTATCTTTAAAACTGATCTGCATGTTAGCTATTGCTAATTTTGAAGATGAAGAAAATGAAATATAGACAGTCCTGGCCCAGTTTTCTATTTATAAATTAAATCTAATAAATTTTTATGTAATCTAATTAATTGAGAGAAACGAAATATCAGAATTTAGGAAATTATATTTTAAATAGAAGTTGTACTTAGCCTTCAATAATAAAAATAGAAAACATACTATAAATTAAAGCATTATAGCCTGGGCACAGTGGCTCATGCCTGTAATCCTAGCATTCTGGGGGGCCAAGACAGGAAGATTGCTTGAGGTCAGGAGTTCGAGACCAGCCTGAGCAAGAGCAAGAGACCTCATCTCTACAAAAAATGGAAAAATTAGCTGGGTGTACTGGCTCATGACTGTAGTCCCAGCTACTTAGGAATCTGAAGCAGGAGGATCGCTTGAGCCCAGGAGTTTGAGGCTGAAGCTATGATGATGCCCCTGTGCTCTAGCCAGGGTGACAGAGCAAGACTCTGTCTCAAAAAAATAAATAAATGAAATAAAAATTCAAGTATTACAGTAGCATTTCATGTATAAAAAAGGGTTTTGAATTGTTAAGATTGAAAAATAAAAATATCATATACCCAAAATGAGCCCAATTAACTGGGTTTATAGGTGCTTTTATGATGAGCTTGGTCATTGTTATCAATCTGTTGGATTACATGAAAATATGGAAGAAATTCACACATTCACGTGAAGTTACACTCTAGTCAACAAAAAACATATATTTGCTGAATCACCTTCCAAATGTAAGCTCTCTCATCTTATCCCTGTTGAAAGTGGTTAAGGTGCTTAAATAATTAGAAAATATAAGATAGTTGCTATCTGCTTCTGCCCATATCTTTATTGACCAGCCATGGTTTATCAGAAAACACTCAGCCAACATGTCCTTAAGGAGTACAGTATTTTATACTGTAAGCATTTCTTGATGGATAGACCATTTAGAAATAGATCAGAGTTTTCAAAGACTTAGTATGGCTTTTGAAGAATATTAAAAACATTACACCAAATCAACTATTAAATAAATACCTGTATAACCATATACTCAATAACCAGGAAAAAGATTACTTTTTTGAATGCTTATATAACTAAAGAATGACATAATTTCTATTTTATGACAGCCAAGATAATTTCCTATGCATTCTTTTTACCTAAGTCTATGTTATTCTGTTTGCTCTACTCCCCAAACAGAAGAATTTAAAAACCCGAGCCTGTCATTAGCTATTATTTTCAAAAAACATATCTTTGGGACTTCAAATGAGATCATATATAATAGGGGTAGAATGTGACTCTAGAACAATTACAGCCCTGTATGATAAAAAATATCAGTAATATCGAGGTGACCCAAGTTCACTAAAATGTGAATCACTAATTTGTTCCCACAGATGCATCTCAAGCATTCTTAGAGTATGAAAATTATGATTTGTTTTATTTTTCTGTCCCATAATTTATTTTCTGGTTTTAATATTACAGTTCTTTCTAAAAGAATATCCTTTTGGGAAGCAACATCTCAAAGACCTGATTTGAAAGTGAGTAAGTCTGTCTTCAGAGCAAAGTATTCACCAGGTACTCTCTCTGGGTATGCGTGTGCTCTTACGAGGCTGGTTGGTTGTGAGGAATAAGCAGAGGCCTGTGCCCCTCTTGAACCTGATAATAGGAGCCATCAGCCTACTGCTGCTAGGCTCAGGTTGATGCTTAAGGAAAAAAAAAAAACCTTTCATATTTACAAAATGCAAAGTTATATATACCTTTCCTAAGGCAGGTTGCAATCTTCAATTTGTCTAATCTTTTGGCATATATTTCTATGTATGGTTGTTAACAAAAACTACACAACTGACAAACTTGTTATCCATAATAGGAATATTATTTTGATCATGAAGAGCCAAACCAAATGTGATTTATAGTCAGGAGAGTGCTCTTTAAAATAACATTGGCAATTTTCTAAGCTTTTCCACAATATATACTCATAATTCTCATGTATTTGTACCCAGTGAATTTAAATCTTCACTCCCTAGTTTCTACCTTAAAAGATGATTGAAAAATAAAGTATATTAGAGGAATGTAGATCCTTAAACCCATCTACTAGAACAGTTTCCTCAAACTGAATTCTTTCAATTGTAGATGCATGTTCATGTTTAAGGCAACTAAGGATATTCAAAAGGGGATCAAGAATAAGTGAGGCAAAAATAATACTCTTTGTGTTTCCCAGCTGGCAAGAGTTGAAAGGAAGAAAGCCATAACAATTTAATGATAGAGAAAGAAAAGGGAGAGGCCAAATCATTCAGGAAAAATTGCCATATGGCTAGAGCTGGGAACAAATGTGGGTGTGACTTAGGTACTCAGTTATGCAGGAAGGGTGCCATCAATAATTGTGGTCACTACATCTGAGATCTGTAGATTCCATTCCAAACTCTTCCTCTATTGAGTTTATTCTTTCAAAAAGTACTTATTATTGCCCTGAAACAGAATTAATGAGAGTCAAAAAAAATTATTTATGTATAAACAATTGAAGTTGGCATCACATACTTTCAGACTGTAATTTTCAGCCAAGTGTACTACATTTTTAACAGCTGTATTTTTACCATATATGTGTGAATCAATCTCGCCTCTTAAAGTGACACAAGTATTCTAGGAATTCTTAATGTGAATGAAAATATCACCAATGGCTCTATAGTTAGTGAAGTTAAATTAACTTTTAAAATAAATTCAACTGATCTTGTTTGAATGTCATCTGGGATTTGAAATACAAACCTTAGGAATAAAGAAATGGAGATATTTGAATATAGTTTATCTGATAAAGTATATTATTTTATAAATAGCCATATATGTATATCTAAAGCTGTTGTTTTTCCCCCAAAGTGAAAGAATAGTTATACAAGAAAATAAATTTCTAATTTAATAAAATATATAAATGTGGATAAAAAACCTTTTCATTTTTATTTTAAAGTAATTATTTTAACTTTTTTGGCTGGGCGCGGTGGCTCACGCCTGTAATCCTTGCACTCTGGGAGGCTGAGGCGGGAGGATAGTTTGAGCTCAGGAGTTCGAGACCAGCTTGAGCAAGAGTGAGACCCTGTCTCTACTAAAAAAATAGAAAGAAATTAGCTAGACAACTAAAAATACATGGAAAAAAATAGCCAGGCGTGGTGGCACATGCCTGTAGTCTCAGCTACTTGGGAGGCTGAGGCAGAAGTATTGCTTGAGCCCAGGAGTTTGAGGTTGCTGTGAGCCAGGCTGACACCACGGCACTGCAGCCCAGGCAGCAGAGTGAGACTCTGTCTCAAAAAAAAGATTAAAAATTATTTTAACTTTTCTTTTTAAAAATGTATTTTTATTTAGTAGTTAATTTATTCATTTTTATTTATTAGTGAATAGTGCAGTAAGAAAAAATATATATGTAAGCAGAAAGTGAGATGTGACTTTTGTTGCTTATAAGGGTGATTAAAAAATTTTTTAATTAAAAAGAAAATAAAGGAAACATTAGTTTCACTTTCCTGGGAACACTCCCAAACAAAATAAACCCTGTTTATTTTGCCTGTGATTTATTTGTAAAGACTGAGTTTGGACAGGCAATCTCTTGAGGTTCCTGTCATCTCTAACAGAATATTTTTAACACATTTTCTCTAAAACCAGGAAAGAAGACTACACATTTTATAATATAATGGATAAAAATTAAATGATTGCAGAGTAATAATGATAATCACAGTGGTCATAATGGTAGCTAACAATTATTGAATACTTATTATTTATGTGCTACACACTTTTCTAAATGTGATTCATGAAAAAACTCATTTAGCCTTCCCAAAGATCCTGTAAGATGTGTAATGATAATCTTACACAAGAGGAAATTGAGTCATAAAGAAGTTAAATGACATTGTCAAGGTGATATACTAATAAGTCTCAGAACCTGGAACTTAAAGCCCAAAGCCCATGCTCTTAAGCAATAACAATGCTACTTTCTCCAACGTAGTATAATACACTTGCTGATTCAACAAGCCAGGATAGATATGCTTCCCGGTCTTAGCACAGCATGAGTTTATGGTCAAATAAACATGCTTGGCATTTATTATCATGTTTTTGGTTTCTTTTGTTGTTGTTGTTAGTTATTGTTGTTAACTTTTACTTCAATTCAATATAATTATGACTCAGTTTTAAAAAAATGAAGAGAAAATTTTTAAAAAAGGAAATTTGCAGCTATGGTTGCCAATGTCCAATTTTCTTAAAGAGAGCACATAGACAAGAATGTTGCAGCCCCATGAAGTGCACACTCCTGGGATTTTTGAAAAACCTTCCTTTCTTTTGGGGGAAGAATGGCTAAGAAAAACAAACCTTAGTCTAGTGGGCAAAGTATGTTTCCCTTATTGGGCTATACACAGAAGCAGATTTTCACCCCCCCCCCAAAAAAAATGAGACCCTTTGGAAAATTCTCCAAAAAGCCATTGAACTTATGCCAGTAAATATCCCCTAACACTCTGGAATAAACAAGAGCATCTGGCACTACTCCGTGTGAGCTGTCACCTTTACTCTGCCTGTTCATAGACTTTCTGGAAAAGAAAGTAATGCTTCCATCTGGTCACAGCAGCAAAGAAAGCAAAAAGCACTAAAGTGCTTTCACTGAAAATCTGAGACTAAATCCTGCAACTTTATAAACTGAGAGAAAAATTATAGCATTTGATTTTTCTCATAAAGAATAGTCCCTAGTATAATGCCTAGGCATAGAGTGCTGGAGTAATGACAGAAATTACTAACAATTTTCTCACTTTTACTTAGGTTCAGATTATACAAATTCACAAATATTTAACCATTTGTGTTTTTCTTGTTAGTATTAGTAGTAACAAGATGTTTGAAACATTCTGAGGACTTCCAGGCAAATGAAAGGTTTATTAGCTTTATTTGGACCACTGAAGCTTTAGGATTTCTTTTCTAAAACAAAACTCAAGCAAGCATGCATGCAAATAAAATAAATAAATAACACAAGAGAAGAAAGGAAGATTGGTTTGTACTAGAGAATCTTAATCTTAAGATTGGACTCTATTCTTGAGGAAGGCCTATAAGAGAAAATTTAAGATTTGAGATTTCTAGATGTAGCTTCTGGAGATGGGATATTGAAAGGGTTTACTTCATCTGAAGAAATATAATTCTCATATGGAACTAGGTACTTACTGACACAGAAATCTAATCATGGTTCTTAGAAGAATAGTCGCATATTAGGGGTGGCTTTTTTTTTCTTTTCCACTTCCATCTGTTTCCTTTAGTCTAAGCGTTCTCGGACTTAACTTTAGAACTCTGGGCTCCCTGAATTCTATGCAATGTTTGCATGAATTAGGGGTGTGTGTGTGTGTGTGTATTTTCATTTTTCTGAGGGAAGGGTTCAAAGTGTTATGAGACACCTAAAGATTGTGAAAATACCACTTTAGATAATTTTGGATTACTTGTATCCTTGACCTGAAATACAGTATTTCTTATTTTTCACTGCATCTAGAAAGAAACCTCTTTAGTAGTATCTAATATTCTGTTAAAATTATCAATTGAGAATTCTTGGTACAATTATGTTCTTTTTAAAATCTAGATTTTTTTTCAAATACAATTTGTTATTTTTAAGTGTCTTGTTTGGTCCTTTTTGTCAGTTTATCTGTTATTTCTTTAAATATTTTATATATACTTACTTTTGTTTTCTACATTGGATCATTTTGTTTTCTATGTTGGGTCATGATCTCAAGTCCTTGGTAATCTAAATTTCTGTATACATATTTTTCTACTGATCTTCAATCATGATAAGTTATTTTCTTATGTGTTTGGTGAACTTGGATTGTCATTTCATATTTGTATATTTCTATGGAAACTTTGGGAGCCTAATTTGGGGATACTTTCCTTTAGAGAAGATTTCTGTTTGTTTTCACCAGCACCCAAAAGCCTCCCTAATCTGAGCCCACTTCAGCTCATTTTCTAGAAGAAATAATTCCACACTTCATTTGGAACCAAAAAAGAACCCAAATAGCCAATGCAATCTTAAGCAAAAAGAACAAATCTGGAGGCATCACATTATCCGACTTCAAATGATACCACAAGACTATAGTAACTAAAACATCTTGGTATTGGTATAAAAGTAGAGAAATAGAGCAATGGAACAGAATAGAGAAGCCAGAAATAAAATCATATACTTATGACCAACTGATTTTTGACAAAACAGGCTAAAACATACACCAAGGAAAGGATGCCTTATTCAATAAATGGTGCTGGAAAATTGGATAGTCACATGCAGAGGAAGGAAACAACTCTTATCTCTCACCATATACAAATATTAATTCAAGATAGATAAAAGACTTAAGTGTAAGGCATGAAATTATAAGTATTCTAGAGGAAAATGTAGAAAAAACTCTTCTAGATATCAGCTTAGGCAAAGAATTTATGACTAAGACCCCAATGGCAATCAAAGCAACAACAAAAGTAAACAAATGGGATTTGATTAAACTAAAAAGCTTCTGCACAGCTAAGGAAACAATTAACGGAGCATACGGACAACCTACAGAATGGGAAAAAATATTTGCAAGTTATGCATTTTACACAGAGCTCAAAGGTCTACAAAGACCTCAAGCAAATTGGCAAGAAAAAACAAACAACCCCATCAAAAAGCGAGCAAATGATATGAACAGAAGTTGTTCAAAAGAAAATAGACAAATGGCAAAAAATTATGAAAAAAATGCTCAACATCACTAATCCTCTGAAGTACAAATTAAAACCGCCTGTTAGACTGGTCATTATTAAAAGTCAAAAAACAATACATGCTTACATGGGTGCATAGAGAAAAGAATACTTACACACCAATTGTGTATAAGTACACCCATTAGTACAACTTCTGCTGAAAATAATATGGAGATTTCTCAAAGAACTAAAAGTAGAACTACCGTTTGATGCAGCAATCCCACCACTAGGTATTTATCCAAAGGAAAAGAAGTCATTTTATCAAAAAGACACTTGCACTCAAATGTTTATTGCAGCACAATTCACAACTGCAAAGCTGTGGAATCAGATTAAATGCCCATCAATTCATGAGTGGATAAAAAAATGTTAGATACACACACACACACACACACACATACATACACACACCATGGAGTACTACTCAGCTATATAATAAGGAATGAAATATGTTTTGCAGCAACTTGAATGGAACTGGAGACCATTATCCTAAGTGAAGTATCCCAGGAAAAGAAAAATAAACACCACACATTCTCTCTAATAATTGGGAGCTAAACGATGAGCATACACAGACATAAAGAGGAGTAAACGACATTGGAAACTAAGAAGGCAGGAGAGTGGCAGGGGGTGAAGGGTCAAAACTTACCTATCAGGTACAGTGGACACTATTCTGGTGATGGGCACACTAAAAGCATTGACTTAAGCATTATACAAGGTATTCATATAACAAAAACCTTTGAACCCCCTTAATATTTTGAAATTAAAAAATCAAATCATTGTCTTTCACACAATAAAGCAACAGTTTGCCAAAATGGGTATGTGTGATGTACAAAACACTATCTTACCACCAGTAGAAGCCTTGGCACTAGTTTATGGATACTGTTATTGTGGTAGGCTCTTTTTTAAAGGCACATTTGGTATTTACCACACAGTAAATGTTGAAATGTTGTGACATATTTGTTTCTGTATTAAACACTGAAAAATAAATTTAATATGTAAAGTAAAAAGTCAAATTTATTTTAAATAAATATCCTAACTAAAAATTACAAAATAGGTTTCCTTTGCGACTTTGAGAAAATCAGTACAGTGACTTGGATACCTTGACTGAATACTGGACTTACTCTAGGAAAACATGATAGATCCAAACCCTGTTCAAACTTAAATTTTTAAATTTTAACTTTATATTTTGAAATAATATTTAATTCACAGAAAATCTGTGAGAATGTTACTGAAAAAGCCCATATTTTCTAGAATCACGTTTTGAACATTTTGTCACATTTGTTTTTCACTCTTTCTGTGTGTCTATATATATGTAGTCAGTGTATTTAAACATATTTATTTAACTTACATGTTAATTTTTTCTAACCATCTGAGAGTTTTTTCCTGTATATTATGACTTTTTCATCCCTTAAGGCTTTATTATTTATTTCCTATGAAAAAGGATATTTTCTTAACATAACCACAGTACAATTACCAAATTTAGAAAATTTGACAGTGATACAACACTTCTATCTAAACTCCCATTATTTTCCAATTTGCCTACTGACCCACATGTATCATTTATGGCATACGGAGATGCAGAATGTCATGTTGCATTTTCCTCTAGTTTCCTTTAATATGAAATAGATTCTCAGTCTTCCTTCGTTTTGTAGGAGTGGCATTTTTGAAGAATATAGGTCAGTTATTTCATAGAATATCTCCTAATTTAGGATTGTGTGATATTTCCTCACTATTGGATTCAGGTTATTGTATCCTCCATTGAAATACTTTTAAATGATGTCCTGTTCCTTTCAGGGTATACTTTCCTCAAAGCACTCAGCGTATGCACCTCATTGGCAATGTTATTGTTTTGTCTTATTTTATTAAGGTATAATTTGCATGCATTAACACTGACACCTGTGTGAGAGCACTACTGTTTGATTAGTTACAAAAACATATATATATATATATATATATATATAAATATGTAACCACATAAGAATTAAGGCATAGAACATTTCTAGCAGCTAAAAAAGTTTCTTTGTGATCCTTCCCTGTCAACTTCTATTCCATTCTGTGGCTGCAGGCTTTCCGTCCATATATATTAGTGATGCCTATTGATCTGCTTTCCGTCCATATATATTAGTGATGCCTATTTTAGAATCTTTCAAAACTAGAAATATACAGTATGTCATGTGTTGTGTCTGGCTTACTTCACATAACATGATGATACTAAAATTCATCCATGTTGTTGTATTATCGGTAATTCATTCATTTTTAATGCTGAATACTATTAAGCATTATGAAATAAGCAATTTGTTTATTCTTCACCTGTTAATGGACATTTGGCTTTTTTCCAGATTTGGAATATTATAAATAAAGCATCTATAAATAGCGTGTACATATCTTTATGTGTACATATATTTCCTTTTATTTAGGACATATACCTACAAGAGGAAGGCTGAATCATATGGATTTTCACTTTTTAAGAAATTACCAAGATGTTTTCCAAAGTGTTAACAAAATTTTACTCTTCTATTATCAATGGATGAAAGTTCTATTCATTCCACAGTTTTCCAATATTTTAATATTTTGCATTAGTATTATTAATATTGTCATTATTTTAATTTGACCACTCAAGTTGATGTACTTTACTACTTTATTGAGGTTTTAATTTATATATTCTTGATGACTAATAATGTTGAGCCTCTTTCTTCATGTACTTATGGGCCATTAATATATCTACCTCTGTGAAGTATCTGATCACATACTTTCCTCATTTCTTAATTGGACTGTGTGTTTTCTTATTATTGAATTTCAGGAGTACCTGCTATATTCTAAATACATGTTCTTTATCCAATTATATAATTTGCAAATATATTTTTCTAATTTTTGTTTTGACTTTCCATTTTCATATTTTGAAAAGAAAAAGTTTTTAATTTTGAAGAAGTGAAATTGATTATATATTTTCTCTTTTTGTATCATATTTGTATTTTAATTAAAAATCTTTTCATACCCTAAGGTCGGAAATACTTTCTCCTGTTTTTTCTTTTAGACGTCTTACCCTGGAAGTATACCCCAGATATTCCTTTGTCTATTCATTAGTAACACATTATTTTAATTACAGAGTTTGTAGGGCTGTTTTGTTGGTTTGTTTGTTTGTTTTTGAGACAAAGTCTCACTCTATTGCCTGGGCTAGAGTGCCGTGTGTCAGCCTAGCTCACAGCAACCTCAAACTCCTGGGCTCAAGTAATCCTTCTGCCTCAGCCTCCCGAGTAGCTGGGACTTCAGGCATGTGCCACCATGCCCGGCTAATTTTTTCTATCTATTTTTAGTTGGCCAATTAATTTC
>CAUYRT010069182.1:0-13379 GCA_963574885.1 Lepilemur ruficaudatus | reverse complement strand
ATATAGAAAAAATTAGCCGGGCATGGTGGCGCATGCCTGTAGTCCCAGCTACTTGGGAGGCTGAGGCAGAAGGATTGCTTGAGCCCAGGAGTTTGAGGTTGCTGTGAGCTAGGCTGATGCCACGGCACTCACTCTAGCCCGGGAAGCACAGTGAGACTCTGTCTCAAAAAAAAAAAAAAAAAAACACATGGGATCTCATGCTGGTCTTGCCTGCACTGGTCTTGAACTCCTGGTCTCAAGTGATCCTCCTGCCTCAGCCTCCTGAGTATCTGGCATTATGGCCACAAGCCACCACACCCGACTATATTTAATTTTTACCACAAATGGATTGTTTAAAAAAATAGTGCCAGGCTATTATCAAAAAGCCAAATGATGCTAAATGTTGGCAAGGATATGGAGAAAAGGGAACCTTGGTACACCAATGGTGGGAATGGACATTACTACAGCCATTTTGAAAAACCATATGGAGGGTTCCCCAGACCCTAAAAATAGAATTCCCCATACCATCCAGCAACTTGCTTCTAGGTGCACATCCAGAGGAATTGCAATCAGGATGTTGCAGAGAGATCCGCACTCCTATGTTCACTGCAGCATTATTCACAACAGCCAAGACATGTAAGCAACTTAAGTGTCAATCAGTAGATGAATAAATAGAGAAAATACGGTATATATACACAATGGAATACTATACAGCCAGTAAAATTAGGAAATTCTATCATTTGTGACAACATGGATGAACCTGGAGGACATTATGCTAAGTGAAATAAGCCAGGCCCAGAAAGACAAACACTGCATGATCTCACTTACATGTAGAATCTAAAAAAAATCAAACTCACAAAGAATATAACGGTGGTTACCAAGGCCTTGGTGGGGTGGAGGGGAGATGGGGAAAGGGAGATATTGATCAAAAGATGCAAGTTTCAGTTAGACATGAGGAATAAGCTTTGGTGATCTTTTGCACCATATGGTAACCATAGATAATAATAACACAATGTATTTTTCAAAAATGCTAAAAGAGTAGATGTTAAACATTCCCACCACACAAAAAGACAAGTAGGTGAGGTGATGGATATGTTAATTACATTAATTTAATCTTTCTACGATGCATTCATATATCAAAACACCCCATTGTACCCCATAAACATATGCAATTGTTTGTCAATTAAAAATATTTTTAAAGTTCTAGAGATCTGCTGTATAAGAATGTGCATATAGTTAACAATACTGTACTGTATACTTAAAACTTTGTTGAGAGGGTAAATTTTATGTTATATTTTTTACCACAATAAAAATAAATAAATAGGGCCAGGTGCAGTGGCTCACACCTGTAATCCTAGTACTCTGTGAGGCCGAGGCGGGAGGATCGCTTGAGCTCAGGAGTTCAAGACCAGCCAGAGCAGGAGCAAGATTCCATCTCTACTAAAAATAGAAAGAAATTAGCCGGGTGTAGTGGTATGTGCTTGTGGTCCCAGCTACTCGGAAGGCTGAGGCAGGAGGATCGCTTGAGCTCAGGAGTTTGAGGTTGCTGTGAGCTAGGCTGACACCACTGCACTCCAGCCCAAGTGACAGAGCGAGACCGTGTCTCAAACAAATAAATAAATATGCCATTATTTAAGATCTGCCATCACCAACAGTTGGATCTTAGAGGCTCTAATGCCTGAGGACAATCGGGTTGTTTGCTGGCGGGGCTTCCTCTATAAACTGTGTCCAAGGAGATAAAGAGGCTCTCAAGAGCAGAGAGCCAGAGTTTGTGGGAAGAATTTGGGCAAAGAGTGCCTTTTTCTTTATTCAAGTGCCAGCAATCAAGCAAAAAGCAAAGCCAAATGGAATTCATTCCTTTGACCTGGTTGAGACGATGTCCCTGTCCGGGCTGTTCAATGCCAGTGTGCCTACCCATAAAACACTTTAAGAGAGACACTACCTAGGGCATAAGCTTTGAAAGCTGTAAAATTTAGTAGCTGAAGTTCAATGCCACTCAATTCATTTTTAGAGATGTGCATTAACACCAGTTGGTTTAAGACTGTTTGGGGCTGAATTCTGTCTCCCTAAACAATTCACATATTGAAGTTCTAACTCCCAGAACCTCAGAATGTGGCTGTTTTTGGAGATAGGGTCTTTAAAGAGGTAATTAAGTTAAAATGAGGTCATTAAAGTAGACCCTAACTCAGTATGACTGGTGTCCTTATAGGAAAAGTTTTTTTTTTGTTTTGTTTTGTTTTTTATGAGACAGAATCTCACTCTGTTGCCCAGGCTAGAGTGCCATGGCATCATTGTAGCTCACTGCAGCCTCAAACTCCTGGGCTCAAGTGATCCTCCTGCCTCAGCCTCCCAAGTGCCTGGGACTACAGGTGCACACCACCACACCCAGCTAACTTTTTCAATTTTAATAGAGACAGGGTTTCACTCTTGTTCAGGCTGGTCTTGAACTCCTGAGCTCAAGCAATCCTCCCACCTTGGCCTCCCAGAGTGCTGGATTACAGGTGTGACCCACCGCGCCTGGCCAGATTTTTTTTTAACACCCTATGAGTTCACTCTTGGCATAGCCTTTGCAGCGGCTGTTCCCTCTTCTTGAGATGCTCTTCCCACACACCAGGCTGGCTCCTCCTTGCCACTCAAGCTCCAAGCACCAAGGTTACCTCCCATGGAAGCCTTCCCTGACCACCCAGTTAATCCCCACCACTGCAGACAGCTTGATGGTGCTGAGGGGTTGGGGTGAGCGGTTCCCCACATCCATCACCACTGTCTGAAATTGCCTTATTTATTGATTTAACTTCTTCTCTCTTCATGAGAGCAAGGATCTTGCCAATCTTGTCCATTGTCATTAGTACACCTCTAAACAGACAGTAGTAGCACCAATAAATATTAATATTTGTACCAGCAGCAACAGGCTCCAATGGCCACCACTGGTTTAGACAAGTGTTGGCCAGCTATGACCATTTAGACCAGCTGCAACTGGCTTACATCATGGAGTCTCCCAGATTGGGCTGGCTGTGACAGGTTTAAACTGTCTTCGACCAGTTTTAGCCAGCTGCAACTGGCTTCCAACAGGTTCAACCAGTCTTGGCTGGTCTGGGCCTGTTTCAAACGATATCAGTCAGCTAGGACAGGTTTCCAACGGTTTCAATCCATTGGGACTGGTTTTAGCCAGCTTTGACCAGTTTGGATAGATTTGAACCAGCTTGGATTGGTTTTGACTGGTTTAGGCCAGTTTTGACCGGTTCCATCCAGGTTTGCTGGTCTGAACTTGTTTTGTCTGGTAGAGTCCAGGTTCAGTGTGTTTTGACTGGTTCCAGCCTGTTGCAAACAGTTCCAACTCTCGGGTTGTGTTGTCCTATTCGGTGACCATCCTTCCCACAGCTCTGCAAGGGTGGGCATTATCACCCCTATTGACAGATACAGAGGTTGGCTTTTCATGGACAGAGAGTCCTAGCAAGTGGGCAAGAGGAAGAGTTCTGGCTTTGGAGGCTGCCACAAGTAGTCAAGAGCACAGGGACCCAGCCGAAGTGGCTGGGTATTGGGGCGGAACAACAGCACCAAGGGGGATCTATGGCACGAGATGAGAAACTGAGGCAGAGGCTGCACTGCAGGGTCAGACTACCTGATAAGGGGAGGGAGGGCCCACATAAGTGAGCCCATAGGTGCCCAGGGATCCCCACTAGGTGCCAGGCCTGAGGCCATGGGACCAATGCCAGCGCCAGCCACTCAAGGAGCTGAGATGGATGACCCACTCTCTGCCCTGGCCAGGACTGGCCCCAGCGCCCTCAGTGGGGAGGCCTCAGTGACCCTGGCTACCAGAGGCCCAGGAACACTAGACATAATAGAATGGCCAGTATGACAGGGCACCCTTGAGAACCCAGGGCAGCAATGCCTGGGCCAGGCCCAAGCTCTCTTGCAGCCACCCAGCCAGCCCCAGCCTGCTGCCATGCTCCATGCTTCACGGTGGGTTTGTGCTGTGTCTGGGGCCAGCAGCCTCCCAGAGAAGAGCAAGGAGGATACCTAGGTTCCATGGGCCTCAGTATCCCCAAAGTAGAGGCTTCCCTGTGATGGTGGAGCCATCAGCAGAGCCCCAAGACAGACAGAGCCCCCATTCTAGGAACCCCCTCCTTCAGGCAGGGGTGGCGGGTAGGGTCGCTGGCCATTCTGCCCCTGGAGCAGGCCACTTGGACTGGCCCTCACTGCTCTCCGCGGGGCCCTGGGAAGCCACACAGAGAGCAGAGGCCCTTTATGTGCCCGACAAGGCCACTGACAAGGGACTGCAAATCTGCTTGAGGTGTGACATGTCTGTTTTTAGAACAAGAACGTCACATTGGCAGGAACCAGTGACCAAGACTGTGGGGAAGGAGGGTGTGCGCAAAGCAAAGACAGGCCACCCTCTGTCCTAGCACTCCGGTTCTGCTCCCCGTGTACCTAGGGCACATGTGCACAGCACCGAGGGCTCCCCAGCCCCTCCTCAGCTTCCTGAGGCCCCTGCTCCCTGCCTGCCAGCTCTGCTGGGGCCCTTTGCTGTGCTATGGGGCAGAGGGCATTGTCCCTGCATTGCAAATGGTGAAACAGGAACTCCGACTTTTGGCTTAGGCTGAGAGGGTGCCTCACTCTCTGCCATTCCAAAACCAAGCAGGGCAGGAGCAAGTGGTAGGGAGTGAAGCTCCCCCCACCCCAGGGGCTGCCCTTAGCCAGTGCCTGATGAGGACTGGGTGTACAAACAGCTCAGCAATCTCAGCTCACAAGTGGGACTATAAAAAAAATAAAATCAGATCTCTACATCATACAAAAAGATCAATTCCAAGTGAACTAAAGGCTTAAATATGAAAAGCAATTTTTAAAAGTTTACAGGAAAATATCTTTTTTGACTTTGAAGTAGAGAAGGATTTCTTAGAAAGGACAAAAAAAAACACACCATAAAGAAAAAAAGACCAATAAATTCAATCACATTAAAACTACAAATTTCAGGCCAAGCGTGGTGGTGCGTATATCTATAACCCCAGCTACTTGGGAGGCTGATGCAGAAGGATCACTTGAGCTCAGGAATTGGAAACCAGCCTGGATAACATAACAAGACCCCCATCTCAAAAAAAAAAAAAAAAGTACAAATTTGTATCAATGAGATACCATAAAAATGGTTAAAAGACAATGCACAGAGGAGAGAAGATATTTGCTACCCATAAAAGGAATTATAATCCAGAAGCAGTTTAAAAAAAAAAAAAACTCATACAAATCAAAAAGAAATATAACACAATAAAGAAAAACAAGCAATGAATACGAGCAGGCAATTCACAAGGAAAAAAAACCCAAAATGGCCAACAAACATGGATAGATGCCCAACTATACAGGTAATCAGGGAAATTGCAAAATCAAACAGCAACAAGATACCATTTTACATTCACCAGCTAAGCAAAAGTTAAAGTCTAATAATCCCAATTGTTGATGGGGATGTAGAAAGGAAATGCTCACATATGCTGGTAGAGTGTCAGTTGGTATAAGCCCTTGGACAGCAAAGCAAAGATGCTCACATCCTTTGCCCCAACTATTTCATTTCTGTTCTAGGTAAACATCCTGCAGAGAAATCCCAGCACAAACGATGCAGAATACACTTACAGGAACGTTTATTGCAGCAATGTTTAAAACAGGAGGGAAAAAACAGATACAAAGTAAATGTTCACCAACAGGAGAATAGATACAAATTTAGGTATAATGTGTAATGGAACAGGTTGCAGCAGTTAGAATAAATGAATAAGAGCTACATGTATCATTTTAATCTACAAAGTGTCAACTTGAATAAATCTCAAAAATCATTAATGGTGGGCAAAAAAAAAACAGGTCGCAGAAGGATACATTGTGATACTAGTTAGACAAAATGTTTTTGGTTCAATTTTTTTCATCTGGTTTATTGCATACAGAAAAGTTACTTGCCCTCATGTGCAGATAGTTCTGTGACTTTTGGCAAATGCATATAGTTGTGTAGCCATCATCACAATCAAGATGTAGAACAGTTTCATCATCCCCCCCAAAGTTCCCCAGAGGCCCTTTGTAATCAATTCTTTCCCTCCCCCACAACTCCTGGGTCACAGGCCCAGGCTGCGCAGGGCTGGCTCAGGGTGGCATCCCCTGCTCTTCCGATAACTTGTTTTAAAGAAGAATAGAAATGTGTGTGTCTTAATGGTAATGCATAAATTATTAAATTTGAATATTTTTAAAAGCAAAAAAATAAATAAATAATCATTATCATCATCACAAAATATGTAGCCTTTTGAGTCTGTCTTCTCCCAGCCAGCATGATGTGTTTGAGATTCATTCATGTTATCGAGTGCAACAGGTTTTTTTAACCATGGAATATTAGTCCATTGCATGGATGTACCAATTTATTTATCCCTTCACTAGTTAAAGGGCATTTGAGTTGTTTCCAGTTTGGGGCAATTATAAATAAACCTGTTATAAATATTTGTGAACTGGTTTTTGTGTGAATACAAATTTTCATGTCTCCTGGGTAAACACCTAGAAGAGGGACTCCTGGGTCATGTGATAAGTGTATGTTTACTTTTATAAGAAATCGCTAAAGTGTTTTCTAAATTGTCTGTACAATTGTGTGGGAGTTCTAGCCCCTCTACATCTTCGGCAGCACTTGGTATCACGAAGTTTGTTTGTTTGTTCGTTTGTTTGCGAAGTCATTGTAATGGGAGTCTAGTGGTATCTCACCACGGTTTTAATTTGCATTTCTCGAATAGCTCATGATACTCAGCATCCTTTCATGTGTTTACTTGCCACCCACATATCTTCTTGGTTGCAAGGGGTATTCAAATCTTTTGGCCAATTTTAATGGGGTTGTTTCCTTGCTATTGAGTTTTTAGGGTTCTTCATATCCTGGATACAAGTCCTTTATCACAAATATTTTCTCCCAGTCTGTGGCTTGTCCTTCCATTTTTGTGAGAGTGTCTTTTGAAAATTGGTTTTTTTTTTTGTTTTGGTTTTCTTTTTTTTGTTTATTTTGGGGGTTTTTTGGTTTTTTTTTTTTTTTTTGTGAGTCAGAGTCTCACTCTGTTGCCTGGGCTAGAGTGCCATGGCGTCAGCCTAGCTGACAGCAACCTCAAACTCCTGGGCTCAAGCGATCTTTCTGCCTCAGCCTCTCTAGTAGCTGGGACTACAGGCACACACCACCGTGCCCAGCTAATTTCTTTCTATTTTTAGTAGAGACGGGGTCTCACTCTTGCTCAGGGTGGTCTAGAACTACTGAGCTCAAGCAATCCTCCCACCTCAGCCTCCCAGAGTGCTAGGATTACAGGCATGAGCCACCGCACCCGGCTGAAAATCGGATGTTTTTAATGTTGATGAAATCCAATTTAGCATACTTTTTTTGTTTATAGTTCATGAATATAGAAGCTATATCTAAGAAACTTTTGCCTAAACTAGTAAAAGTTACTGTATGCAAAGATTTTTCTCCCATGCTTACTTCTGTAAATAATTTATTTTTAGGGTTTGCATTTAGGTCTGTGATACATTTTGAGATATTTTTTTTATATTTTGTGAGCTATAGCTGGTCTTGGTTATATATATATATATATATATATATATATATATATATATATATATATAGATGTCCAGTTGTTCCAATACCATTTGTTGAAAAGACTACACTTTGTCTTCTGAATTGCTCTTGCACCTTTGAAAAAATCAACATATATGTAAAGATCCAACATCTTTGTAAAGACCCAACATATATGTGTGGATTTCTTTCTGGTTTATAAAGTTTCAAAACATAAAGAACAAGGTTGGGCTTTTCCTGGTAGGTAGAAAAGAAGGAGCATTTCGATAGATAAAATTAGTTACTTTTTTCAAGACATTTTAACCATTCTAGTGCATATGTAGTTGTCGCAGGTGAGATTCCCCAAGAAACAGACTCTGAGATGGATTGAGCATGAGGGATATTTACTAAGTGCCCATGAGAGTGATAGGCCAGAAGGAAGCAGGAATAGGCAGGGGAGAAGGTGAGACCTGGCTGACCCTGGAAGGAGAACCGGAGCTAGAACAGCCTCTCACAGTGGCCTCAAATTGGCTGAGATGCTTGGACCTTTATCCCCTCCTGCAATCATTGGATGTGGGCTGCCTCAGGAAGGCACATGAGCTCAGGAGAAGGGGCTGCCTGCAGTTGGGACAGTTCCTGTGGACAGCACTCATACTCCTAAGAGAGGGACCACAAATCCTTTATGGGAGGTGGCCTGAGTGACATACCTCTGCAGTCCCTGACCACAGGGTATGCTGTGGTTTTCATTTGCATCTCCCTGCCACCAGTGAGGTGGAGCACCTTTGGCCATTGGGATGTATATCATCTTTTGCAAAGAGGCATAATTCTTTGAGGGAAGTCTGTGAAAGGGTGACAAAGTAGCTTCAGGTCTTACTGAGCTAAAAGGAAACCCCTCTGGAGAACCAGCCTCTGCACACAGTGCTGGGAAGCAGGACGGAGGCAGTCCAGGCAGACCTGGGTCCAATTTCAGTCTTTCATTTCCTAGCTGTGTGCTCTGAGGAAAGGGACTCACCTCCTCTGAACCTCAGTTTCCCTCATAAAATTACTGAGATTGTGATTAGGGGTAGGGGATTAAAAGGAAAGGAAGGAGAAGTCCTGGCTTTAATCTAAACTCTGGTCCTGTCCAAAGGATTTAAGGATGTCCAGTCAAATCCAGAGGACCAGAGAAGTTACCCCCATGGGTCAGTTTGCTAGGGGGACCCAAGAGCTGAGAAGGTCATTGACAACATGCCAGGTGCAGTGTGGCCTCCTGAGCCTGGTTCCAGCCTTCTCTGTCTTAGGGCCTGGGGCATGGGTGATGCCTGACCCATTCATTCTGTTTGGGAGTTGAACAGTAAATTAAAGGGCTTCATTATCTCATTTGAGAGTAGAATAAAACACTTTAGTGAGGCTAGCGTATTAATTGCAGTCATGTTCTGAAAGGTTCTCAGTCGCTGGAAGGAACGTCCTCTGATAAATTACACTTTGCACACAGACATGGCTTACATCTCATGAGCAATCCCAGCAGTGTCTGCTGCAGATGTTTTCAGCATCTGCATAAACGATTGCAAGAGACCAGATTCCTTCTCAGGAGAGAAAATCATCTTGGCAATGTCCAGCTCCCTCTGCCATGACATGTCAAGTACGAAATCTGGGGCTGCTTGCAATCTGAGGTCATTCTCTAGCCCTGGGACACCCCCAGTTGTCAGTCCCCATATATGCATGATGAGTCACTCCACAAGCCTTAACTGAACCCTCCTTGGGGAAGGCCACAGGTTGTCCCAGCCCTGCCCTTCCTGGGTTTACAATCCAAACTTGACTGTGTGTAAATTTCCTGAGACTCACTTCTGGTTTTGCTGCCCTGGTGATTTAAATGACCAATGTTCCTGGGAGGTCAACTATCCAGAGACTTGCATTTTAGTGATTATGAAATCGAGGTACCATTTAACCAAAATCACACCTTCAGAATCTCAGGCTCTGACCTTCTCCAAAATGGGTTCCCAGAATATTAAAGAGCTCCAGTAGACTTAGAAACAAGATAAAATAACAACAGCAACAATTCACCTCTGCTGGGCACTTCCCTTTGGCCATGTCTGTACTCAGCACCTACACACATCACCCCAAATCCTAATAACATCCCCAGTTTACAGATGGGGAAACCGAGGCATGGGTGTAAGGATCAGGCATGTGGGGGCCCCATTGCCGCTGTCTTCTCCCAGGTCAAAATCACTGGTTCTTAGAAGCTGTGCAGGCTCATCCTCAGCCATGGATTAAGACTAAAATGAAACAAAAAATGCTGAAAGGGCACAGGCTGAGGAGCAAGGAGGGAAGAGGAGGAGGCAGAAGCAGAGGAAGCAAAGTGGAGAGAGAAGACAGAGGGAAAGAGCTGGTGGCCTCTTGCCCTGCCCTAGCCTTGCCCAGGGATGGCATAAGAAAGGGCTTGGGGCTCCCACTGTCACCATGGTGCCCAGTGTTCCCTCTCTGATCCAACCCATGGGTGCTCCTTAAGTACTTCTGCCTGCTCAGCCCTGGGCTAGGGCCTTGGGAGGCCCAGAAGACCCAAGAAAAACCCTGCATCACCCACATGCTCCTTTCCTCCTAGCCTCCCCTAGCCTCAGTCTCCCCATCTGTAGAAAGGACACACGAATCCCCACCTCTCCAGAGGATCAGATGCGACAGTGCATGCATGGGCACCAAAGAGAAGCTTGTTCTGGATGCACCCATTTCCTTCTGGGACTTGCCTTTAAGGCCAGACTGCCAAAGCACTGCTTTGTCCATGCATTCATTCATTCATTCAACAGATATTTACTGAGCACCTACTGTATGCCAGGAAGAGCTCTAGGGGCTTTCCTAAAGGCACACTTTCATTTACTCCCCATGCACGCACACACCTGTACACACACCCTGCAAGAGGCACCACGATGCCCATTTCACAGATCAGTAAACCGAAGCAGAGAAAGCAGATGGATTGCACAGCACAGAGAGGGATGCAGGTCAGAGTCAGAGCAGGCCTGGCTCTCCAGGATGCAAACGTCAGCTTGTTTTCCATACCCCACACTCTCCACTGTGATGGGGCCAAGTGACGCCTGATAATTGTGTCCACGTGTGTGGATTTGCACACAGAGGCCGGCAGCTGGTGCTTGGGGGCTCCTGGCAAAGCTGGGCGGGCCTGGGAGCACTGAGAAAGGAAGGCCTTGTCCCCGAGATCAGGATACCGGCCGGTGTGGATTAAGCCATGCCTGTGTACACTAATCCAGTCCACTGCACTTTGGGAACCAGTAATCCTTTCCTGTGGGGCACAGGGAGGGGGTGGCATCTCTAGCAAACAATCACAGAAATCTGTTTTCCGGCAGCCCTGTGGGAAAGTGCGGGAAAGGGAGGTGGCTGTGGCCTGGGCTTTCTCAGAATGGCCAGTGGGGCGCCCTCTCGATCTGGCTCCTCTGCTGCTCAAGAACCTCAGTGGCTCCCCATGGTCCTCAGTGTTGTTTGTCAAACTCAAGGGAGGAGATCCAAAGTCAGTTCACCTAGGGGCTAGAGAAGGATCCAGAAAGAATCTGAGCCCCAGAAAAAGACACTCCTTAGCCAAAGAGAGTTCTCCCGACCCTTCTCTCCCTCTCTCCCTCTCTTTTTTCCATCCACACCTGAGCAGCCACGGCCTCCATGCCCAGCACATCCTTCCCCGGATCCCTGGGCAGGTTGGGGATCTTTGGGCTCCACGCAAAGTCCAACCCCAGGCTCACAGACTTCCCGCGGTGTGGCCCCAATCCCCACCTTCTCCAATCTAACCTCCCACTGCAGACCCCTCTCCAGTCCCTGCCCACCATTCAGCTTCTGTGACATCCTCGCAGACTCAGGGAACTCACTACCTCAGAAGGTAGCCCAGTGCCCACCTCTAGGCCCCTGTGTTCACCATTCCCTCCACCTGCAGACTCTTCTTCCAGACCTCAGCAGGGCAGGCTCCTTGTGAAGGGTCTCAGCTCAAATGTCCCCACCTCAGGCCATCTCGTCTCTAGCCCATCAACCCGGTGTGCGGTCTTCAGAGCATGTGTCTGTCTTTACTTGTTTCTGGACCACAACCAGAATGTCACTGTTGCTCACCTCTGAGTCCCCAGTGGGGCCCCTTTGCTTGCAGAATCTGCCTCTGAGAGCAGCCTACAGAGCCAGCGCACAACAGACACACATGAAAAGGGTCTCACGGCCACAGTCACACCACGTGTATGTAACCAGGTGGCCACACACCTTTGCATTTACCTGGTGCCACATGATTACCAAGGGCACCTGCCAGTGCCACATCCATGAATCCCATGACAAATCCCAAAAGGGGAGGTCAAATCTGTTTTGAGTGATGGTGGCATGGAACTACAGACCTGGAAGGAGGCTCAAGATCACTCAGGCCACCCCTTCCATTTTACAGATGGAGAAACTGAGTCCTGCAGAGGAGAGTGGCAGAGGTGAGAGATCTGCCCCACCCTCAACCCCACCAGCTGCTACTTCTCCCGGCCTCCACTCATTCATTCATCCATTCATTCAATAAACATTCACTGAATACTGTTCAATACCTACTGTTCTAGGCCCTGGGGACACAGCACTGGGCAAGACAGGTAAAAACCGTCACCCACCAAGGGTGTCCTGTGCCCGCAGAGCCAGCCTCAGCGGTGTGTGACCTGCACAATCACATACTTGGTTTAATGCTATATTGTAGCCATTTTTAAATCCTTAGTATGTTTTAAACAAGAGCCCTCAAGTTTCACTCTGCATCGGGCTCTGCAAATGATGTAGCCAGTCCTGTGTGTCAGGCCAAACTGGCAGATGAGGAAATGAGGCACAGAGAGGGAATAACTTGACCCAGGATCACACAGCTTGCAAGCAACAGAGCTGGGGCTGATGCCCAGGCCAGTGACTCCAGATGCCAGCACCTCACCTCAAACATACTGCCTCCCTGCTGCCTTGGAAAACACTCTCCTGTAGAAATATCATCCTAATTGGGCACAGAGAGAAAACTTCCCAGATCTTCAGAGGCAGCAAAGCTTGCCCGGCATACGGCTCTGGAAGGAGATTCCCACCTGGATCCATGTGGTGGGAACTGCAAGAGACGGAGTGAGCCATCCATTTGGGCCACTGAGCAAACTCCTATTTTTAGGTCAACTCTGAGAATAGAAAGATGAAAAAGAAGCGGCCTCTGCCCTCCTGGAGCTAACCAACTAGAGGTGACGTGGCGGCCCCCACGCAACCAGACGACTTTAACCTGAACGCAATGAATGCCCAGGGAAGGGCTTGCAGAGCAGGCTAACATGCCCTGCAGGCCTACTGTGTGTCCTGTGTGCTTTCCAGCACCACATTCCTTCTTCACTGCAGCCCATGAGCCAGGAGCTCTATGATTCTATTTTACATAGCAGGAAAAGAGCATCCGCGGAGATGAAATGACTGGTCCAAAACCACATAGCTGGAGGGAAGGAGGCAGGGCCAGAATGCAGATGTGTCTGACATCAGAAACCACATTCTTAGCAAGTACACAACGCTGCCTCACAGAACCATGGAGGGGCAGGCAATCCGGACTGCCAGAAAGATCATGGAAGATTCCCAGAGGAGGTGATGCCAGAGGTATAATGAAGATGAGTCTGTCAGCCTGTGCAAGGGGGCCAGAGGCCATGAGAGGGCATGGAGGAGGGAGGGAGGTCTTCTCACCAGAGGGTATGAGGCTGGGAATGGTTGCAGACGGGGCCAGGGGTATGAACTGAGATCGGACCATAGTGAGCCTTGAATGCCAAGTGCCTCAGTTATGCACTGGCATAACTATCAGTTATCATAATCAGTTGCAAGGAACAGAATCTGTTTTGGTCATTTTACATAGAAAAGGAATTTATTTTTAAAACATTGACTGGGC
>CAUYRT010069179.1:0-17901 GCA_963574885.1 Lepilemur ruficaudatus | reverse complement strand
ACTCCTGGGCTCAAGCAATCCTTCTGCCTCAGCCTCCCGAGTAGCTGGGACTACAGGCATGTGCCACCATGCCCGGCTAATTTTTTCTATATATTTTTAGTTGGCCAATTAATTTCTTTCTATTTTTAGTAGAGATGGGGTCTTGCTCTTGCTCATGCTGGTTTTGAACTCCTGACTTTGAGTGATTTGCCCGCCTCAGCCTCCCAGAGTGCTAGGATTACAGGAGTGAGCCACCGCGCCTGGCCTTTTTTTTGTGTGTGTGATTTTTCAAGAGAAGCTGGAGCTCCACATCGTGGGGGTTTCAGTGGTGCTTGAACTTTCACACATTACTGGCGGGCAGCGTTACAGTGGGCAATTTGGCAATATCATTGCAAAATGTGGCTGCCTGTACTGTTTTACGGAGTAATCCCACTTCCAGGAACATATTGCACGGTTGGATTTATATTTGTGTGAAATAGCGTGCAGAGGTGGCAGTTCACTGCAGCCGCATTTGGTGTAACATGGAAAGATCGGACACAACCTCAAGAGCCATGAGGAGAAGACACGTTAAGGAAGTTGTGGGACATCCATGCGTGGGGCACGCAGGCTGTATGTGAAAAAGGAGGGCGCCACTTAGGCCCTGGCATGGAATGACCTCCAAGATTTTATTTAATGTGCACACCTGTCTCACTACAAACCACTGAGGGCACTTTACAGACACTGACCTGTGTAATCCTCGGAACAATTTCCATCTCGGGGCTGAGGGAAGTGAGGCACCAAGAGGCTAAGTGGACGGCCCAGAGCCCACCCTGCCACCGACAGCGGAGAAGCCGATGCCGGGACTCAAACTTAGAGACCTGGGTTCTATCCACGTTATTGACTGCCCTGCTTGGTGGGCTTCACAGTAAGTGAAAATAGAAAGTTGCGGAAAATAGAAAGTTGGGTGCAAACATTGCTATTGTGTTCTGGGGGAGGCAGCCGCTGATGGTGCGATGCACTGAGAATCAGTCACTGAGTGCTAACAGGCGGGCGGTGCCGGGCAGCTTGGGACAAGAAGGCTGAATTCTCATTATACAATATTTCCCACCAAATTATTACATTCACAGAGTTAACACATAATTTTAACTCTGCACATGTATTACCATTGAGAAATGAAGAGAATTAAATTCAAAATGATATATGTTGGTTTGTCTTCCCAGAACTTACCAAGGCCTGCCGTCACGGTGTGTGTCTGTTTACACGCATGTCTCTGTGTAGCTGCCTCGTCTCAGACGCCAATGCTGTGATGGGGAAGCTGTGGGTTTTCTCCTCATCCGCACTGCACCCCTAGAGCAGCAGCAGCTTGCAGCAGATGCAGAATTAATACATTCATAGGACTATCTATAGTAATCATCTGTATTAATCAAATTGATATTTGCAGGATATAAGAGTGGTTTAAGGAATGAATAAATGAATACACTGGAGCACAGGTATCATTTATGTCACTGGTCCTTGCGGGTGATTCGGGATTTCTCCAAGAGCCTGCAACGACCTGCACAGACTTCACCCCTCGCCCCGCAAAGACCCTGTCTCAAGGTCGTGAGCAGACTGGGAATGGGCCCCAGCCCTCCCCAACCCTGACTGCTACTTGGGAGGTCTGCCCCCCACACAAGAGCTCTCAGCAAGCAACATCTGTTGCCGTGGAAACCACAGCCAGACAAGGAGGAGGTGGGGGACTGCGACAGGGTGAGGAGCCTGGAATTTTCCATGCTTAGGACTTAGGCTGTGCGGATGTGCGGGTTCAAAATCCCAGCCTGGACCCAGCCTGGGGCCTCCACAGAGGAGCTGAAGGTGGAGGGTCACTGAGAATGGGGCTGTGGGCCGGCAGCTTCTCCCCCACCCCGACTCCTCTTCCACAGGGGAGAAGAGCCTCAGTTGGCAGGGGCAGGGGCTGGCCCAGGCGGGCTGGGCACAGCCGGGGTTTCTCCGTGGTGCCCTAAGCACCCCCGCCCCAGGATCACCTGCAGCGCTCGCCAGACAGGAAGATCTGTGGGTGACACCCAAGAAATAAAAATGTTTGTGGAGTCTTCCACACCTGTCCTCACTCCAGTCATTTTCCTGTCTTATTTTTTCCACATAACGTGTCTGTGCCTGAAATCCTTTTTATAAATTCCCTTATGTCTGGTCCCTCAGCCTTGCCCAGTGTGTGTGACTTTCTGGGAGCAGAGTGTGTCCTTCCTCCGCGCCTTTTCAGCACGGGGTGGCACGCAGTAGGCCCTCACTGCAGACAGCCACTGAGCGAATGGATGAGTGGATTTGTGCTGCCCCACTGTGCTGTAACTCTGCTGAAGGGGGTTGGAGTGAAGTGTATTTTCTGGATTCTTTTGGACTCCAAGGGAGGTGACAGTTACAATCCTGGCCCTTCATGCTCCTCTAGGACAAGGAGGAGCACGTTGGCGGGTGGGGATCCCGGGTGCTGTTGGGCGCAGGCCCTGGGCTCTCATGCGGCCGAGTGGGAGTCACAGCCAAGGCTTTGTCAGGCTCATGTTTCAACAGGAGGAGACGATACTGGTTAAGGAGCAACCAGACTGGCTCCCCGAACAGAGGGCTGGGAACTTCTAAAGCAGAGAGAGAGAAAGTTTAGCGCCAGCGTTGAGATCAGGCGTGTAGAGATGGGGTTCTGTTGGCAGGTACCCATGCAGTGATCAGCTTCTTCATACATTGCATATCTCATTAACATGTTAAATCTCCACCATTGGGCATGACTTTTAGCACTAACATGAGGGAAAATGTCTATGAGTGGTGAGCTTTGGGCTTCGTCTTGGCAATAACCAGTTTGCGCTGGCTTTGGGGCCGCAGGTCCTGTGGAGGAAAGCAGAACTGCCCTCTACTGAAGCCGGTGTTAATCATTGTCAAATCTTTTCAGCATTGTAAGCAGACATGAACATTAGCTCAAGGCTCAGGCAGGCACCAAAGTCCACCTGCACTATCTCAGCTCGAGGGTCAGCCCATGGGGTGGAGCTCACCCCTCTTCCACCAGCCTGTGGCCTGAATTTGAATCTGGGCTGGGTCACCCACCAGCTGTGCATTTTGGAGTGGGGGGATGTGGCCAGTTGCTCACCCGTCCCATGCCTCAGTTTCCTCATCTGCAAGGTGGGGACAGTGATGTGACCACCTGGGAGGGCCTCCGTGAAGGCTGGAAGGGGAGCACAGGTGAACACACAGCTCAGGGCTTGCACATAAGGAGTGTGCAGTAGGAGTCACGTGTCCTTAGATTTCACATGTTTTTTTTCATTTCGTAAATATATATTTTTCATATACACATGTATATACATATATTTTTTTCAGTGGTTCTCTACAGAAATGAGTGTGGCCCCAGGGGACATTTGGCAATATCTGCAGACATTTTCGGCCCTCACGATGGGGACAGGGGATGTTGCTGCTGGCGTTTAGGGGCAGAGGCCAGGGTTGGTGTCCAACACCTCACAGATGCATGGGACAGCCCTGCTACAAAAATTTATCCAGCCTCCAATGTCCAAAGTGCCAAGTTTGAGAAACTCTGGTGCACTTACATATACATTTGTAACAGTCCAGGCCAGGGAGAAATGAAGAAATATAATACAAGCCACATATGCCATTTAAAGTTTTCTAGTATCCACATGAAGAAAAGAAAAAAGAAACAGGTGAAATTAATTTTCAGGCTGGCTCTAAGTTAACCCAATGCATTCAAAATGTCATCATGCAATCAACACGTAATCAATATAAAATATTGTTAATGAGATATTTTACAGGCTTTTTTTATATTTTTAACAGTCTTCAAGATCCAGGGTGCGATTTGCCCTCAGAGCATATCTCAGTCCCCACAGCCACAGCAGGAGTGACCGGACCGCGCAGGGCGGGACAGTTATTGCGCTGTGGGGCACCGGCCAGCAGAGGGCGCCCACGGAGCTATGCTGAAATTCCACAAATGCAAAGAAATGTTCAGGTAGAGTCTGAGAAAGAAAACGGCTTGTGGGGTTAGGCTCAGTCCCTTTTGCGTGGAGGGAGAAGGGAGCAGAGAGGAGGGAGGTGGGGATGGTCTCCTCTTACCTGTGCCTTGTCTTGTGGGGAGATGGAAGCAGAGGTTCTCCTGCTCGACGACTTGGGTGCAAACCTCTTTCCCCTCTGCCTGCCCGTCCACTCTCCTGACCCCCCAGCAGTGTCCACGTCTGCCTGGGTTGCCACTCGGCCTCCAGCCCGGCCCGGCACCCGTCCAAACAGGCGGCCAGCTTGGACACAGTCTGCCCACAGCCCTGTGCCACTCGCTATTGGTCGGGGGCTCCTGCTGTCCTCAGGGCGAAATCCAAGCTGCTGACCATGGCCTAAAATACTTCTGCAGATCTGGACTTTACCAAACCCTCCAGGCCCATCTTGCCGCTGCGCAGCTCACCTCCTTGGCTCCGGGCTGTGACCAGCCAAGTTGGTTGTCTACAAAGTTCCTGTGTTGAATTCCTAACCCCTAGTGCCTCTTAATGTGACTGTATTTGGAAATGGGGCCTCTCAAGAGGTAACCAGGGTAAAGCGAGGTTATGGGGCTCGCGTCCCACGTGAGTGGGCCCTCATAAGGAGAGGCAACGAGGACAGAGACACACACAGCGGGGCAGCCTGTGAGGACAGACGGGGAAGGCGGCAACCGCAAGCCAAGGACAGAGGCCTCCGGGGAGCCAGCGCTGCCCATGCCCTGATCTCAGACATCCAGCCTCCAGCACCGAGAAAAAGCATATTTCTATCCTCTAAGCCATCAGTCCCCAACGTTTTTGGCACCAGGGACAGGTTTCATGGAAGACAATTTTTCGGAGGACAGGGTTGGGGGAGGGGTGGTTTCAGGGTGATCCAAGCTCATTACGTTTACTGTGAGTCACACCGCTCTGCTAGTGATGATCTGTATTTGCAGCCGCGCCCCGGCGCTGCCATCACGCTCAGCTCCACCTCAGACCAACAGGCGTCGAATTCTCGTAAGGACCCACGGCCTGGTCCCCCATGATTTACAGCAGGGTTCGTGCTCCGGTGAGAATCTAACGCCGCCGCTGCTGCTGCTGCGACAGGAGGCGGAGCTCATGTGGTGACGGGAGCCATGGCGAGCGGCTGCAAATACAGACGACGCGGCTCCCTCTCGCTCGCCTCCTTCTCTGCCACCTGGTTCCTAACGGGCCACCAACTGGCACCCGTCCATGGCCCGGGGCTTGGGGACCGCAGGTCTAAGCCACCTGGTGTGGGGTGCTTTTCTGTGACAGCCCTAGAAAACTAATACGCCTGCTCACCAGACTCGTTTCTGTTATCTGAACACACCGAGCTCTGTCTCTCACACCCATGCCCTGCCTGTCTGTGTCTGCCTCATCCTCGCCTGCTCCTGAAAGCCGAGCTCGGGAACAGCAACTACAGCTCATGTGTCGAGAGTTTTATAAGAATTATATTTGACCATCACAACAGCTCTCTGTGGTCGGTACTATTGACATGCCTTTGGAGTCTCCCTCGATGGACGTTACCACCTCCCCGGCATCCTCAGAGCCCAGCACAGAGCACAGTTAAAACAACTTGCTCCGGGCCAGGCCCCATTTACAAGCAAGTTGTTTAAAACGTGGGAATCATTTCTGTGACTGCTTTTCTCAGTATCATCCTGTCACTAATATGCGTATTATTAACTGTGCTCTGTGCTGGGCTCTGAGGATGCCGGGGAGGTGGTAACGTCCATCGAGGGAGACTCCACATCACAGGACAGGGATGGCCAAACACCCTGCCAGGGTGAGAACGTGAGGCCAGGCCACCACAGAGGAAGGGCCTGACCCAGCCAGGAAGACGGACCATCACCGTGCTGCCTGAGAAGAGCCCAGCGGCCGAACGACTGGGGCTCAAGGATCAGCCTCGCTATGTTTAGTCCTGGTTCTGCTCCATCCGGCTATTGGAACTCAAATAACAAGTTATTTATCTACTTTGTGCCTCAGTTTCCCCATGTGGAACAAAGGCATGTCGATAGTACCGACCACAGAGAGCTGTTGTGACGGTCAAATATATTGGCACACAGCTAGTTACTCGTGGCTCTGGGGCTTAACCCCAGGAGCCCAGCCTCAGAAAACTCAATCTCAACAACTGCAACTACAATGCAGCCAGAGGGTCCTGCACAAACGTACAGCCGGTGCTATCCTCCGGCTGTGAACCAACCAGGCCTTTGTTCCTAGCCACAGCCATCTCCTGCCACTCCCCTCCCCACCTTCTTGACCCCAACGGCACCGGCCTTCTTGTTACTCCCTGAATACACTGTTCGCATTCCCACCCTAGGGCCTTTGCACGGGCTGCTTCCCCCATCTGGAGGGAACAGCAGCTTTCTCCAGAAGGGCATGTGCTTTCTCACTGATCATTTCCAAGAGTCAACATAAAATTGCCGTTAATATGATTATTTCCATTAAAAGAAGCAGAAAGTTAATTTAGATAAAATACATTAAGTAGTGAATAGTACAGGTAACCAGATTAATATGGGGAGGGAACAAAACAGAGGTGGTACAGGAAGGACAGGAATCTGGGGAACATCACCCCAACCAATCCGTTCTCGAAGCCCACATAATCTTCCTAGAATGCTTGTCCTACCAAGAGCCCCTGCCTCTCCCACTCCGCAAATGCACCAGACAAGGATTCCTCCCTCCCTCCTTTTATCTACGTCCATCCATCCATCCATCCTCCCCTCTTCTTCCCCCCTGTCCTTTTGAATAACCCGAATGGGAAACAGCAGGCTCTGGAGGTGATGGATTTGATGTTACCTCACCAGGAACTTGGCCCTGATTCTCTCAGTCCCCAGCTGGCTGTCTCCTCCTTCAAGCCCATGACACACTTGGGAGAGGTAAAGAACCTGTTAAATGCAGGGCAATTTTACTAACTCAGAGAGGTTAAGTAACCTGCCTGAGGGCACACAGCTTGTAACTGTGGAGCTGAGGCTTGAGCGTAGGAAACTTGCTGTCAACGACTGTGTCTACCACCTGGCATAGGTCTCTCTCTCTCTCTCCCTCTCTCTCTCTCTGTGTTTCTCTCTCTCTCTCTCTGTCTCTCTCTGTCTCTCTCTCTCTCTTGCTCTCAAAAGAACAAGGCCAGCTGGTCTTCCATTTTATTTTACTTTTACTGTTATTTTTATTTTAAATCCAATTCTATCATTTTTCAAATAGACAATACACTCAAAAGTTTCAACAAGAAGTAAGAGACGTAACGCACACTCTCCTCCTTGTTTTGTGATCATCTAGTGTCCTGGCCTGGAGGCAGTCAATGATGCAAGCAGCACTTTCTGTTTATGCAGAGGTGGTCTGTGGACACACAAGTAAATTTGTTTATAAAGTCCCCCCTTACATAAAATTTGGCATATTAAACCCACTGTTTTGTATCTTGTTTTTTTTCTTCCACAAAATATATTTTGGAATATACTGTGTCATACTGAAACTTACAGCACTTCTGTATTCCTAGCTGTGTAGTATTCCGTTATGAATTAAACTGTAAGTATTATTATTATTAATTATGACCCCACAGATGCATGCCAATGTTGCATCCAACTTTGGACAAGCAAAAACTATGATGAAATAAATACCCTTGTTGGTGACCGAGCTTGAGGACAGTCGGGTGGCATGATGCTACCGGGAGACAGAAGAAGCCCATTCCTGCCCCGAGCATTTACACGTACGAGACCAGAACATGCCGCCCCCACACTTGCCTCTTTGGCATAAGGACTGTTTAGAGCTGATTATTTTGAGAAACTGTGGATACAAGAGAAGCTCTGAAAACAGAGGAGAAGTTACCGTTGGTAAGGGAAATGTGTATTGATAAAGGAAATCTCCATCTCTGAGGGTGTTTCTCACTCTCTACCTGGAACAGAAGGCTGACTCTGAATCCCTAGAGACTCTGCCAGGGAGAAGACAATAACTTCAATCGGGCTAACAAACCTCACCCTGTTCACTCTGCCTGTCCTGGTCACCTTCTTCCTTTGTTCCAGTAGAAGACAGTATTTAAGCCTGAACTCTAAGCCACCTCTTGGAAATTTGTTCATTTTCCTCGGGTAGTTCCTGTGTATATGTGAGGTATACCTGGTAAATTTCTGTTCGTTTTTCTCTTATTAATCTGTCTTTTGTTACAGGAGTCCATCCTAACTAAGAACCAGAGAGGAAATTATTATTTCTCCCCTATGCACACGTTTAAAAACATCTGTCGGGGGTGACGGTAACGATCTCTGAATACTTCAGTGTCCATGCACTTGCTGGGGAGATGCCATCTACTCTCTGCTGATCCTTAGGCACCGGCCAACCTTTCCTCCCTTGGCTGTCTTCTGTTTGGGGCTTAGCCCTCTCTGCTGGCCCCTGGGGGGTAACCCCTAAGCCTTGCAATATCTTGCTGGATAAGAGAATCTTTGTTCACCAAGGGGTCTTGGGCCACCCAGATAGTCTACAGTAATAACGTGATTTATGGGGGTGGATTTTGAGCCATGCGGTATCAGTTCAACCTCTGGCAGGGCTGGAGACCAAGACTGGTGGTGCAGGAGGACAGCTGTGTCTACATGGCTGGCCCCCAATAAAGACTCTGCACACCAAAGCTCAGGGGAGCTTCCCATGAGCAACACTCCATGGTGTTGTCGCTAATCATTGCTGGGAGAAATTGGCACTGGCCACATGACTGAAGTGACAGGGGACAACTGGAATCTCACACCTGGTCTCTCCCAACCCTGCCCCAGGTGGCTCTCCCAGTGGCTGATTTTAGTCTGTCTCCCTTCACTGCAGTAAAACCATAACCACAGCATAACAGCTTTTCTGAGCTCCGTGAGTCCTTCCAGTGAATTAGTGGCGTGGGAGTGGCCTTGAGGTCCCCCAAACGTTCAGCTGGTATCAGACGTGAAGGTGTTTTGAATCACATATATATCCCTTGTGAGGGATAAATACAACACTTCCAAAACAAAACAATTCTGGTAGCTCTACCCAGAGCAATAGTCATCTGCAAATTCCTATCTGCAGAGTATTACCCTGTGCATGGTCTGAAGCATGAAAGATTTGTGGTTTTTTTTTTAAATAATATGTGGCTGGGGAGAATAAAAGAAAGAAGGATATGATTATATATCTATTTTTTAATTTATATTTTCCAAAATTTTATTTTTTTTAATTTAGAAACTGGGTCTTTCTATGCTGTCCAGGCTGGACTCCTGGGCTAAAGTGATCCTCCCACCTCAGCCTGCTGAATATCTGGGACTGCAGGCACCTGTCACCATGTCTGGCTTATTTTCTTTCTTATCTGCTTCCTCTGGCTTCTAAGTGGAGAGATGAGGATAGGAGAGTTATAGTTCAAGAAAGGAAACCAGGCGAGTGGCTACTGCAATGGTCCAGGCGGGAGGCAATAGTGGTTTGGACTAGGGGTGGTGGGAGGTGGGAAAAAGTCTAAGGAGGAATAGAAAAGACGGGACAGGAGGGAGGAACTTTCTGACCACGAAGTGAAAGTTAAGATTTTTAAATGAGGACCAGTAGCAGTGGAGACATCTGCTGGTCCTCAGTTGAGCTTTCTGCTGAGTGAAGTGGGCTGGCTGGCTCCCCTGGAATTTTGTGCTGCCACCCAACTAAGGAAGGGACAGCTTTCTTGGATTCAGAACCACATGTGCAGTTCTGAAGTCACCATTGTCAAGCCACTAAAACGTTTAAAAGCTAGTGATTGATCTTCAAAGTGTGTCTCTAGGTCCCATTTCTCACCAGCTCTTCTCTAATTTTCAAGCAATGACAGTTTTTTCTGTTTTTTTTTTTCTTTTTGACAAGGGTTCTTGCTGCTGCCCAGGCTGGAGTGCAGTGTTGTAATCGTAGCTCACTGCAACCTCCAACTCCTGGGCTCAAGGGATCTTCCCGCCTCAGCCTCCCGAGTGGCTGGGACTACAGGTTGGGCTAAAAACTAGCCCAGCTAATTTTTAAATTTTTTTTAGAGATGGGGTCTCGCTATGTTGCCCAGGCTGGTCTTGAACCCCTTGCTTTAAGCCATTCTCCCACCTCAGCCTCCCAAAATGCTGGGATTACAGGTGTGAGGCGCCACACCCAGACAATGACAGTCAGTCTTTTCTAACGTGTTGCTTTGTATTTTGGGTAGTGAACACAATAAGTTCTCAGTAAATCCCAGCTATTCCTGCTGCCATAGTCGCCTCTCATTTCACTACTGTTATTGCACCACTTTGGAGCATGCCATGCATGGTACACTTTGCAGTTCCATGCCACACATCACACTCGTTGCATTACTTATTAATCTGTGCCTTCCCTGAGACTGTGAGCGTCTCAGGGACAAGGACTGTGTCCTGTATTTCCCTGAGTTCCAAATGCCCAGCACAGCTCCCAGCAAAGAGTTAATGTTCAACAAATGCTTGTAGAAGCATATCTAATGCATTAATATAATTCCCAAGCAATGGGAAGAATTTCACTAGCATATCTATAGCTTCAGTTATGTGGATAAAAACGCTTAAACCAACTGCTCTTTTCCCTGCAATAGACAATATCCAGAGGTGACCTTCCCAGGGCAGCCTCTGCTTGGCTTCAAACGTCAGCTCTGTGCAAGAGTCTTTATCATTAAGAAATAGACACTGAAATATTTATGGACGATACGGTATCGTGTCTGGGGTTTGCTTTAAAAAGAATGCCAGGGGCGTGATGTGGGTACAGACACAGCAGGCTGGGCACGAGTCGATAACTGTTGAAGCAATGATGATAAGGGCACTCGTTGTAATGTTTTGCCTACTTTTGTATATCCTCAAACTTTTCAAGGACACTGTTTCCCACCCGTCACTTTTCACACTCAAAGCCAGGGTAATCTTTGCAAACCATAGATATGCCCATATCATTCTCCTATTTCAAATCCTCGCTGCCCTGTGGAAAAAAAATCAGAAAGAGGCAAATGTTGCTTAATTCCCACCACACCCAGGGCTACGAATGCTTATCAGTTTCACGGGAAGAAAATGAAATATTGATAGAGCCTGTGATTACTTCTTTGGTCCTCCAGCTGCAGGCATCCCTCCTCAGGGAGCAGCTTTCACAGACATTTTCCCTTCTGCACGAGTTTTACCAAAAAGCAATGACAAGCGATGAATATATAATATCTCAGGAATCATCAATGCTATGTTCCCAGCAAACTGCCGAAAGGAAGCTTCGCACAGCAGTTCCAGAACCAGCAGCTGTTTATCATGTATGTGGCCTGCATGTAATTGGTATTTTGCATTCTGTTTTGTTGGGGACGTCCACAGTTGTCTGAGCGAGATTCTCCTGGGATTCAGAAAACAAAAATGCTCTCCATCTTCTGGATCAAAAAAGTTCTATAGCGCAAACCTTGAGGGTCACGTTTCCCAGGAGTGGACATACTAGAACCATTTGTCATAGGATCAGCTTTCCTTACAGCTAATCCCCCTCAGCAGCTGGGTGGCCCTGCGGCATGTCAAACTGCTTCTGACTGGCCCTCGGTCCTCCACAGATGGTGACAGGGAATGGGGCTGACTGCCGTGATCCACAGCAGCTGCTGCAAACCGTCGGCCATGGCGCTGCTGTTGGTAACCCTGAGCTCCATGAAATTTGTCACACTTTGAACCAGCAGCCAGACATCCCATCATTTAGTTCTGAATGGCACTCCCATGCAATAAAGGGCGAGAGAGTTGTCTGAGACGTGCCCGATCACCCTTAACTTGCCATATAGCAAGTTAATCAAGCCACCATAGTGGTCTTTCCACACACACTGATTTTCCTAAAATCAGGCACGTGGTTCAGCTTTTTGTGGTTACAGAACTTAAGACTCCACATAAAGCCTCTAGGTGTACTTTCAGAGGAACAGAATATATTTTAACAAAACACGACAATAGCAGCAAAAATCAAAAGTCCACAAGACACCGGCATGGAGAATGCCCCATGGGGCTTTTAGGAACAGATTTCCACAGGTCCCTCTCCAGCTCATTCTCTCTGTCCCCCTTTGCCTTCACGTCCCTCTGTCCTGGGCCATCTGTGTTAACCACGGGGTGGTGATGTGCCATTTGCCACTGTTCTATACACTAACTTTAAACATCAAATTATTGATAACACGGATGTCCAGGGAAAGCTGGTTGTCACCTACCTTAAGGGGAAGACAAGAGTAAAAGGAAGAATAATGAAAACAAAATAATGTGTGTAACCCCTAAACCAGGGGTTCTCGAACAGGGGTGACTTTGCCCACAAGAGACATGTGGCAACCCCTGGCAACATTTTTGCTGTCATGCATGGAGGAAGAGGGACTTGCTGCTGGCATCTGGTGGGCGTTTGCACTGGGCCAGGCTTCCTCGCAGCATGGCAGGCTCAGTCCCCGGCGTGGAAAGCACAGCTGTGAGGGCCCTTAAGGCCTCCGATGTCACAGAGTGTCGCTGCTGCCACCTTCTGTTGGCCAGAACAAGTCACAAAGCTGGGCCAGCGTCAGGAAACCTGGGAAACAGATACCACCTCCTGAGCAGCAGGGAATCTGGGGCCAGCCTTAATCCTAACATTCGGTCAACGAACACCAGTGGCGTGTGCCGCATCAGGTGCCAGGAGGAGCAGCAAAGCAAGGGAAAGTCGGGACAGGGTGGAGGGAGGGCCCCCTGGGAGGGAGCATTTGAACAGAACGTCCCCAAGGGGGTTGAGGGAACTCGAGATGAGGCTGTGTGAGGGAAGCACAGCAAAGCTGTGTCCCCCAGGGGCACACCTGGACACGCTTGTCACAGCGACAGTCATGTGTCTGGCACCGACCACCACACTGTGAGGGCGAGAGGGCAGGAGGCAAAAGAAGAGAGGTAGCCGAGAGCCCATCCTGTAAGGTCACATTGTAGGTCATTGAGAGGACTCTGTTTCTTACTCTGATTGCTGTGGGGGGGATATTGAGATGGCCTAGTGTATCAGTTACCTGCTGCTGAGTAACAAGCCACCTCAAAACTTGGTGGTCAAAACCACAATCCATGTTTATCACCTCGATGTCTGTAGGTCAGGGATTTAGAAGCGGCTTAGCTGGATGGTTCTGGCTCAGGGTCTCTCATAAGGTTGTGGTTAAGGCATTGGCCAGGGCTACAGTCATCCAAAAGCCTGACTAGATCTCAAATCCCCTCCCAAATGGCCCATATACCTGTTGGCAGAGGCCTCAGTTCCTCCCCATGTGGCCTTTCCATAATGCTGCTTGAGCATCCTCTCAACATGGCCACCAGCTTCCCTGGAGCCGGGGACCCAAGACAGAGTGAGGCAGAAGCCATAAAGTCTTTCACCACCTTGCCCCAGAAGTCACACACAGACACTTCTGCCACAGCTACTTGGTGGCATGGCCCTGTTCAAAGTGGGAAGGGACTGCAGGGGCACAGACACCAGTTGGCCCGTGTCATACGAAACTATCTTGGGGACCTGGCTATTGCACCCCATCTCAGTGTTCAGTCCAGGACACCTTCTGTCACTAACCCAATATTGTGCAGAGAATTTCTCCTGGAACTAGAGAAGGATAAGAATTTGAGCAAAAACAGCATTTGTTTTCTCAGAGGACAATTTCCATGATTCTAATCTGTTGGTTGCCAATTTAAAAAAAAAGTTTACTCCCAGATTTCACTTTTGTTGTTTTCGTGATTTCATTTAACAAGTATGTGCTGTTTGTCTCTTTGGTGGCAGGACAGTGAGAAAATGAAGGGGTGAAAAATGTCCAGGGCTGCAGAACGAGGACGGGCAGGGGCCGGGTCTGAGCCTGGGGGTGTGGGCAGGTGCTGGCCTGATATGGACAAGCTGCCTGAACTCATAGGGCTGAGATTTTCCTGGAAGAAAGAGACAATTAATAAGTTACTTAACAAATCAAAGACATGATTTCAGAGAGTAATCTGATCTACGGAGGATTTAAAATGAAGGAATGTGATCTCTTAGTCCTCTGAGACATTGAAGTTGGAGCTGAGACTGAGTGAGGAGAAGCAGAATGTCTGGGGAGAGAAATTTCCTGGCTGAGGGAAGACCTTGCAGGTGCAAAAGCCCTGGGGTGCATACAAACCGGGTCACCTGGAGACCCTTGAACAACCAGGTTCCAGGACATTGTCCGGAGCCGGTTCTCAGAACTTGAAAGACTGTGTATTCCAGTAAGTCAGCCCAGGGGGTGGGGGGTTCTCTGCTCTCCCCTCCACTGATGGGATGGCCTGGGGTCTCATTTTCTGGCTCTCCCAGTTATGAGCTGTGCATTTTTGAGCAAGTCACTTAACCTCTCTGTGCCTTGGTTTCCTTGCCTGTAAAATCAGGATATTAATGGTGCCAGTTTCACAGGTCACTGGGAGAATTAAATGGGAAAGTGAATGAAAGTCACTAAGCCTAATGTGGGAAAACACAGCACAGCTCAAGCACATTTTTCTAATTAATCATTGATCTTTCTTATCCTTCCGGGAAGGATGAGATGCGGCTGGTGTGGCATTGGGGGTTCCAGGAGAGGCCACAGCTGCTGCTGTCTGGGGAGCAATGACAGTGGCTCGGTTGAGGGCCCTGTTGAAGGTATAGTCAATCTGTGCTTCCTGGATCTTTGTTGATATTTATTTATGAATACTTATGCTAATATATAAATAGCATATATTGACCATGTTCTACATCAATATTCTATTAATTTTCCTTTAAATTTTTTTATTTTTAATTATTATGGGTACATAATAGTTGCGTATCTTTATAGGGTACATGTGGTGTTTTGATATGGACACACAATGTGTAATAATCAAATCAGGGTGATTGGGGCATCCATCACCTCAATCATTTATCATTTCTTTGCGTTAGGAACATTCCAATTCCACTCCTTAGTTATTTTCAAGCATATCCTAACTTATTGTTGACTATAGTCACTTTGTTGTACTGTCAAATATTGTGCATTCTATCTATCTACTATATTTTTGCACCCACTAACCATCCCCACTTATCCCTTCTCCCCGTTTCCCTGCCTAACCTCTGGTAACTGTCATTCTTCTCTCTGTGTCCATGAGCTCAACTGTTTTTAATATTTAGCCCCCACATATGAGTAAGAACACGTGAGGTTTATCTTTCTGTGCTTGATTTATTTTACTTAAGATAATGTTCTCCACTTCCATCCATGTTGTTGCAAATGGTGGGATTTCATTCTTTTTTGTGGCTATATAATATTTCATTGTGGGCCTGGTGCAATGGCTCACATCTGTAATCCTAGCACTCTGGGAGGCTGAGTGAGGCGGGAGGATCGCCTAAGCTCAGGAGTTTGAGACCAGCCTGCACAAGAGCAAGACCCCATCTCTACTAAAAAATAGAAAAATTAGCCGGGCAGGGTGGTGCATGGCTGTAGTCCCTGCTACTTGGGAGGCTGAGCCAAGAGGATCACTTGAACCTAGGAGTTTGAGGTTGGAATGAGCTATGATGATGCCACTTCCCTCCAGCCTGGGTGACACAGTGAGACTCTGTTTAAAAAAAACGTTCCGTTGGGTATATGTACCACAGTTCCTTTACCCATTTATGCATCGATGGACACTTAGGTTGATTCCATATCTTGGCTATTGTGAATAGCGCTGCGGTAAACACGGGGGTGCAGACATCCCTTCAACATATTGATTTCAATTCCTTGGATATATACCCAGAGTTGGGACTGCTGGGTCATATGCTAGTTCTATTTTCAGTTTTTTGAGAAACCTCCATGCTGTTCTCTGTAGTGGTTACACTCATTTATACTCCCACCGACAGTGTGCAAGGGTCCCCCTTTCTCCAAATCTCGCCAGCACTCGTTATTGGCTGGCATTTTGATAAAAGCCATAGTAATGTTTCCTTATTACCATGTATGTACAGTCATGCATTGCTTAACAGCAGAGATATGGTCTGATAAATGCATTGTTCAGTGATTTTGTCCTTGTGCCAACATCGCAGAGGGCACTCACACCAGCCTAGATGATGTGGCTGCTGCACACCCAGGCTGCGTGGTGCAGCCTGTTGCTCCTGGCCACACACGTGTGCATGTGACAGCACTGAACACTGTAGGCCATTGTAACACAAGGTAAGTATCTGTGTATCTAAACATATCTAAACACAGAAAAGGTGCAGTGAAAATACCGTATTTACCGAGACACTGTCATGCGGTGCAGGATCGTATTTAGAAAGCAGTGTCGGTTGCTAGCTCACTGCAGCCAGCCGCTCCCATGATCGTATGTGTGGTCCACTAATTGAACACATGCCCATGCACAGACAATAGGATCAAAGCTACTTTTAACCTACTGCACACAGGTGGAAACTAACATTTGGAAAATAGCAAAGGGACAGGCACAGAAGGAGAGAGATCAACCGGGAGGTCGTGGTGGTCCTGGGAGTTGGTGGGTGGCCACTGAGATAGAAGGTTCTGGGGTTTTCTGGACATGGGGCCAGCAGGATGAAGGAGGGGAGGGGAAGAAGGAGTAGCGGGGTCCTTGCGACAATGCTGGGGGTGCCGAGGGGCAGAGTGAGCCTGTGTGTCCAGCCCCAGGCCAGATGTGGGTGTGAGAGGGCTGGGGAGGAGGTGGAGGCGTCGGGTGACACTCAAGACACCCACAGATATAGCTGACATTATCCGTCACAGAAGCGTGGAGGGAACAGAGTGGGGCAACTTGCGTCTGTGTGTTAAAGTGAGACCCGGGTGTGACTCCGACTGGCTGTGCACCCTGGGAAGCCCACTCACCCTCTCTGTGCTCCGGGTCCCTTCTGTGTAAAAGAGGAGAAACCCGGCCCCTCTCCTGGGGAGGGGCTCTCACACCTGGCGGCAATCAGGCACCGGACTCTGTGGCCCCGTGTGCGTCTCGGCCCTCCCGCTCCAACTGCCGTCTTGTGCAATTCCTGAATATCCGTCTCCAAACCCGTGTGCTGAGGGAAAGCAGTTCCTCTCACTCAGGCATTGTGTGAGGATTCAGAGAATTTTATGTAAGTCTTAAAAACATAATTATATATGAATAAAATACAGACGTATAGAAAGTGTAAGTCATGAGAGTGCCTGGCACACAGCAAGTGGTCAGTTACCGCTGTGCTTATTGTAAATACAGCTCCTTTTTCAAGGCTAACCCATATGACATTTGCAAATGACAGCGCGGATGTGGTGACAGGATGGAGTCACACCCTGCGTGTCTCTGGGTGTCCCCTCTGCTGAGGCGCGGGGAGCCCCGGCCCAGAGGTCACGGCCACATTCTCTCCCAATCCGTGAGAAGCTGGTGGAAAGCGTGAGGCCCATTCTCACAGGGCTGTAGTTAAGTTGTTCGCATGCTCTGCTCACTCCGGATTGTTGACTTTTTACCTTGTAATTTGGTTTTTGAAAAGGCGATACGGGCTCAAACGGTTCCAAGCGTTTTAAAGAGAAAAGGAATCTGTCAGCATCCGTCTCTTTCCTCCCACTTCTCCCTTTTGTCATTTCAAACGTTTTCCTTCTTTCCCCTCCCTCTCCTCCTCCTTCTCTTCCTTCCTTCCTGTTTTCTCTCTTCCTTTCTTCTTTCCTTTTGTCTCGCTTTCTTTCTATCATCCATTATCTACCATCTACTTGTCACCTGTTACCTATCTAACACGTATCTGTCAGTTGCCTATCTTGTCTACCGTGTATCTGTCCCTCTCAATATCGTTTTTCATCCGTCTGTCACGCACACAGCTATTCACCCACCAATTACCTATCTGTGCATCTTGTCTGTCACATATGTATCTATCCAGCTACCTATTCATCTGTCTTCTACCTCTATCTCGTATCTATTGATCTATTAATCCATCTCTAAGTCTATCGATCTATCTATTGTCTATCTCCAAACCATAAAAATCTTCCCTCTTGACTGAGAGAATTAAAGATGGCGGACGAGTAAAGCCGCCAGCCAGAGTGTCTCCGCAAAAAAGACAGATTTTAGAAGAAAGCGGGAGAATTAAGCAAGCAGACAAGTATACATCGGACGAGGGTCAGAAGGATGGATACCTGAGA
>CAUYRT010069178.1:0-21370 GCA_963574885.1 Lepilemur ruficaudatus | reverse complement strand
AGCCTATGATGTTTCTTTTTTTTTTTTTTTTGAGACAGAGTCTCACTCTGTTGCCTGAGCTAGACTGCTGTGGTGTCAGCCTAGCTCACAGCAACCTCAAACTCCTGGGCTCAAGCGATCCTTCTGCCTCAGCCTCCCAAGTAGCTGGGACGACAGGCATGCGCCACCATGCCCAGCTAATCATGTCTATATATTTTTAGTTGGCCACGTAATTTCTTTGCAATTTTAGTAGAGATGGGGTCTCGCTCTTGCTCAGTCTTGTTTCGAACTCCTGACCTTGAGCAATCTGCCCGCCTCGGCCTCCCAGAGTGCTAGGATTACAGGCGTGAGCCACTGCGCCCGGCCTATTGCCTATGATGTTTCTTTACTATTTACATACCACCATGTTAGTTTCTTTCTATGTGTAATAATTTTGTCCTCCCAAGGAGTAGGACAAAGACAAAATCATGACCTGTTAATATTTTTGGCATCTAATCAGCATACTCTACACATACCTCCAAGTACAAGAAGGAACAGCTTTTTCTCTCCCCTATTACTATAATCTACTTAAATGGAAGAAAATTCCTTTGTGTTTTGATATTATTTTTAAATATGTTTATTAGCCATCTAATACATTCTCAATCTTATGCTATGGGCTATATAAGGATTGATGCCTGCTGGGCAATGATCTTAATTAAGATGACTCTTAGACAGATGCTAGTATTCAGAAACAACTTTAATTTCCATTTAATGAGGCTGATTAAGTATTCTATTGTAGAGAGTGGACTGGATCAAGATTTATGGAAGAAAGCAGTATCAGATGAGTTATCGTATGTTTTGTGGTTAAGGAAGGAGAGATTGCTTTCTAAACTGTTATGAGGATAGAAGATGGAGCAGAATTTATGCACAGACTTTTAGTAAGCAAAATAGAAGATCAGTATCTTATTGTCTTTCTTTAGCTGTTCTGATTGCTATTCTGTATGCAAAACTGTTCCTCTCTTCATCTCTGCTTCTCAGGTTACTGAAAGTCAGGACAAACTACAAACTAAATTCCTTCTCTAATTGAGCCTAAGACCCTGCAAATGTACATATTAAAAACACTACACATTTCAGTAGTGCTCCCTTTACTGGTGCCACATCAGAGAACGTTGCTCGATTGTATAATAACTTGCCACTCACGGAGCAGAACCTTTGTAATTTAACAAACTATGTTGGAGACACTCTTTTGCAATCAATGTTTCATCAACAGAAATCATTCCTGTGATAAAACAGCTTTTTGGATGCACTTAGGTTCAAGTAAAAAATACTATATTTTTACATTCAAGGAAAAAAAATCAATAAAGTTAACTACATGAGTTGTTAATCAAAAGTGTTAATCAGTTGCCATGCATAATTTGGCCATCTTGCAAGAGTGTGCTCAGAGGAAGCCTAGCAGAAGCCTATCTTTTCAATGCAATCTCTCTTTTTGGAGAGAAGATGATATAGTTTGTCCCCGGTGCATGAGGTCCTTACATTGGGAAAATGCCAAGGTTAGAAAATTCACTCACAAGAAACACAAAAATGTAGTGTATAGAAAGTTCAGGTTCCTCTATTTCTCATTTTTTGCTGTGTTATTTTTGTGATCTATGAATTCTTATAGATAATTTATTGTTCTTAGCTAATTTTAATAGTGGGATGTACAAGCCATTTGAAGTGGAGAACTGGCTTTTTATATGCAGTTTTAAGCAAATATGAAATTAGTAAATTTTAAACAATATTTTATATTATAAAAAGTTAATTTTTTAGAAAACTGAATTATTTTTAAAATAATTTTTAATGTATTGGGTGTCATAAAGATTATATAATATAATTATTATGGACTGTTTATGTCCTCCCAAAATTCAAATGTTGAAATCCTAACCCCCAATGTGATAGCATTAGGAAGTAGGGTCTTTGGCGGTGATTAGGTTCATGAGGGTGGAGCCCTCATGAAAAGAATTGGTGCCCTTATAAAAGAAACCCCAGAGAGTTCTCTCTCCCTCTTGCAGCCATGTCAGGATATGAGAAGACAAAGCTTGCAACACAGAAGAGGGCCCTCACCAGAAAACCATGCTGGCACCCTGATCTCGAGCCTTCAGCCTCCAAAACTGTAAGAAATACATTTCTGTGTTTATAACCACCAAGTCTATGGTACTTTGTTATAATAGCCTGAAATAACTAAGGCAGAAATATATATAAAGTATACATATATAGTATGTGCTCAAAAATCTTAGTTCCATCACATCACTTTCTTCCTGTACCCGAATCTTTCCCCAACCACAAAGCTTCCATCCATCTAATATAATGCTACCCTCTTACATTACATTACACTTCTAATCAATTACACTTCTAATCAGTTACACTTCTAATCAATTTTCCATGTTTAACACTTTTAAATATGAAACCATATTGATAGCCCCAAAAGTTCTCTACTTTACAGGTTAAAAATAGCTTTAGTCCTTCACGTCTTATTAGATAGCTACTCTATTTTCTTTCCCCTGAAGACAGTCTGCTTCAGTTATATCTTATTAAACTGTGGAACCCAATGCTGAATATAACATTTCAGTTATACTCCAAAAAGAACAAATGGGACTAACATCTTCATCATCCAGATACTAAAATAGTACTGAACTATTCTTACAGCCTTGGCTTCTTTGAATGACCTCATTGCACTGCCCTTTGCCCCCTGTGTATTCCTCATAAACTTTTCCCTTCCTCTATTTACAATTAGTTATTGGAGATTTAAGAGTAGAAATTTCACATTAATTCAGGATAAAATTTAATCTTATTAGATAAAACTAGATTCAAAACTCTATAAAAATCCTTCAGAATCTTGATTCTGATATTCATCATATTCATTTGCCATGAACCGAAATATAGTAAGCATACTCTTAACATCTTTATTCTGATGGGAAAGCCAATACTCAGCACAAACAAAGTACCCTACTAAACAATAGCAGCAATCTTCTATTCTCACAGATCTATCTATCATTGTGCTTTATATTCAACCAGCTGTCTATTTATTGGTCTTTTTATTCAGTTCCTATTTCTTTAGTTTATATAAACACTGAATAGGATGGCAATGATATATAAAATAATGTTAAAATTGAAGAATAGTCATGAGAAGTGAATTACTTTCCAATTCCTAAACATACCATCCTCTCTTGCCTTCTGGCTTTGTTAACTTTGTCTTCTACCCACAACATTCCATCAGCAGCATGCTGACCTTCATAAAATTCCTTCTCTCCTATAATTCTTCTCTTTAGTACTCACCAAATTGCAAGTCTTGGGAAGTACCATTGGCCATGAGTAGCATTATATTAGGTCAAGCCTCAAGAGTCAACAAATACAGAAGGAAACATTCAGGACCAGAGAAAGAGATCTGGTTACCTACCACCATTTCATAGGCCCTGAGGACTAATTCCATCATACCTCACATCTGTTTACCTCAGTGACTGCAGTCTAACCCTCTAGTCATCCATAATCCTCCAGACTTTCATCCCTACATGCTCTCTAGGCCTCCTAAGTGTGAGATCACAAATGTGTGATTTGCTAATATTTAGAAATTAGGAGAATTCACACAAAAATCCAAGTTTCTAATATCTCCTAAAAAAAAAAAACTACAGTCTGATAACATTAGGCCTATCTTGCCCCAGAGAAATAATCAGCTATAACTGAACAGTAACTAACCTCTTTAGGCCTATACAGTCCTCTCTACACTCACTTACTCACTTACTTTAATTTCTGGAGTTTCCTGGAGTTAATGGAATATGCAACACCTGTCCTAATATAACCTATTCCTATCCATATCCATGACCTCTTCCCCCACATCTCCTACTATGATCTCTGGAATCCCATTCTGAGATCATCAAACTTCTATATACCCTTCATATTACACAATAATTTTTTTTCAAACAGAACAAAAAATATAATTTTTTACATTTTTTAAAGCAACAATTCTGCCATATGTTAGGAAATAAAAGTTACTTCTCAAGCTAAGTAAGAGAGAAAAAATTCCCAAGCTAGCTAATTAAACAATTACAATAGGAGAAACAGCAACCCTAAAGCATATTAACTGTATTTTTGCCCTGGAAAAAAATTTCTAATGCCCAAGTACAAATCTCAGGAGGAAGTAGCAATATAAGTACTCATGTAATGACACAGTAGTCAATCCTAAAGGAGAAACATTGGCACCATATCAAATTACCAAACTAAACTAAATAATCCCAAAGTGATATCCTAACATAGCAAACTATTATACATAATACTTCGTTCATCATGACTTTGCATTACCACCACTAATCAGAACATTCTACAAAAACCCAACATATTTATAAAGGAGAATAGATGACTATGTGTGACCAAGCAATAAGGCATAGTTAGTGCTCCTTGATAGCTCTAAAGTATAGAAGGGACAGAGGGAAGGATAGAGAGAGAGAATATTTGTAAATGTATGTGTACTTATAAATATATATATATGTCTGTGTATATATAAAATGAGTAACATTTAAATGAGTCAAAGATAAATTATCCGTAATCCCATATCACTGTTATTATATAGAACCCCTACTGCTCCACTGTACCACCCTACACAATTATAATGTTTAACTCTGACACCAAACCTGTAAAATAAAATGCACAAACGTGTGTACACTGCAGGAGTTACATGTTTATAATAGAATACAAGGATTATTCAATACATGGTGAAGTCAACATGGAAAGAAATTTAGATTTTTACATCATACACCAAAATATAATAAATTCCAAATGAATTAAAGAGTTAAATATAAAGGGGAAAAAACACTCAAACCATTTTTTAAAGTATCAAACTTACATTTAACATATCCAATATCCAACATGAAAACAAAAAAATTACAAAGATGATGCTACATGGGAGTGGATACAGTTGATGATTTAAAAAAAAAGAAAAAACTAAGCACAATCTCCCAATAGAATAGAAGGGAAATGAATACACAATTCACAAATGAGAACTATATCTAGTCTAGTGGATAAACACATGTTAAAATGTTTAGTCTTACTAGTGATTAGAGAAATGCAAAGTAAAACAATACCTATGAAGTTTTTTAAAGATTAGAGAAAATAATAATACATGCTGGCAAGAATAAAAAGAAACTCTCTGAAAGAGTAAAATGTAATTGTAAAAAAAATCAATTTAGAGAACAATTTTTAATGTGTTGGAAGAGTCTTAAAAATGTTTATACTCTTTAACCCGTAATTCTATTTCTTAACATCTGTTCTAAAGAAATGATCTTAAATATGAAAAGTGTTAGGGTGATATAGTTGGTGTTTATATTTTTAAAAAGCTAGAAATAATCTAAATGTTGATCATTTAGTAAGAATAACTAACATGCAGCATAATGACTCTCTAGATGAAAAAAAAACATTCATTAAAAGTGATGTCTACATGGAATATATATAAACGTGAAGAATACTTATGAACAAATATGTAAAATAAGATATACAACTGCACATACAATATGATTAAGAATACATTTTGAAAAGCACAGCAACGGGGACAAAAACTCTACAGGAAAATAAGCAAAAACTTTAGTAATAGTAGTAGTCTCTTACATTCTACTTTGCTTTCCCTCTACTTCTTAGTACCCAATGTTACATCTGGGAGAAGATTACAGTAACTGGCCCCCAGAAAGTAAATCCTAGACATCAGCTTCTCAATCTACACCATGGCTTCCCTATGAAGAGAACGAGAATATAAACAAACTTTTTTTCTTTAGAGATGGGATCTCACTCAGTTGCTCAGGCTGGAGCATAGTAGTGCAACCATAGCTCACTGCAGTCTCAAACTCCTGGGCTCAAGCAATCTTCCCAAATAGCCTCCCTGAGCCTCCCAAGTAGCTAGGACTACAGTACAGGGGCACGCCACTACATCTGGCTAATTTTTTTTTTTTTTTTTTTTTTTTTTTTTTTACTTTTTGTGAACACTAGGTCTCGCTATGTTGCCCAGGCTGGTCTCAAACTCCTGGCCTCAAGTGATCCTCCTACCTTGGCCTCCGAGAGTGCTGGGATTACAGGCCTGAGCCACCAAACCTGGCCAATAAACTTCTTTAAACTGCTAGAACTTAAGCAAGAATGAATTGTATTCTTTTTGATATTCCTGTTGATATTTTTACTTTTGTTTTGACTTTACATTATAGCACTATTCAATTCTTCCTCATTTTATAGGCCATTGCCAAACACAAAACTTGCCTTTCTGACCAAATATTAAGCACCTTAACAAAAAGTACTATGTCTGCCAGCAGGTGGAAGGTGCAGGGATTCTAAACAGAGGAGCACTATCCTGGCCACCCTCCAACCTCCCACCCCTACCCCAGGAATTGAAGGAGAAACTAGTCAGGATTGTACAGTGTATTTTGTTTTTGTTGTTGCTGTTGCTGCTGTTTTAATACCGCTTCCCAATGCCTTATCCCCATCAAGATTCTGAGATCTCAGTGAGAACTCCTGGTGTAATTAAAAGAAAATGAGTTTGCATTCAGGCTATCACCAGACTCTGGTCCTTTCTAACTCTCCAACCATAACCAAATTACTTTAGCTCCTACAGCTTCAGCATCCTTACCTGTAAAAGGTAATAACAATATTTGCCTTACAGGTTTATATAAATATTAAATTAGCAAACACAGGTTCATAGGTAAATATAGATAAAACACCTAGAACAGTATTATGAAACTGACTCAAATGAAGGTTCACTTCCCCTTAATCAAACTGATAAAGTGTCTACTATTGTGCTAAGCATTGAAATATTGTTCTAGGACAGTGTAAGCTGGTGAATAAAACTAACAGGGTCTATTCCACTAAAATTTTGTGAGAGTAAAAATAAACTTTAAGCAAATAATCACATTAATAAATGTAGATTAAGATATTGTCTGAGTACTAGGAATGAGAAGTTAACAATGTTATGAAGTAGAGTAGGGAATCTAACTTAAGATTGCTGAGGGTAAAGAATGGTCCCTTTAAAAACATGGCATTTAAGATGAAATCTAAAAGATAAATAGGAGATATCTAGGAGGACAATGGAGATAAAAATGATCCAGATAGAAAAAAGAACATGTGTAAAGAAAGATCCAAAGACAGGAAAAAGTTGGCAGGTTTCAAAAAAGAAAAAAAGAAGAAAGCCAGTGGCTGCCATATACTAAGCAACCAGGAAAAAGACTCAAGATGAGACTAATAAGATATAGATAGCTACCATGTTGGCAAACTACAATCTGTAACCCAAAGACAAAACATAACCTGTATTTGTACAGTTATAGAGGTAAGAATGTTTTTTATATTTTTTAAGGGTTGTGAAAGAACACTAATAAAAAACAAAACACACTTCTACTTCCAGAAAGATAGAATAGATGTACTTTTCCTCTTCTTCCTGCTAGGTACAGCTAAAAAACTATAGCCCCATCACTACCCACCAAAGTCCAAGTAAGGAACCAAGACTTCTAACCCCTCCAGGCTATAACGAGGTGCTGCAACCCCTCCCCATCTTAGAGATGGTGTCAGAAAAGGCAGAGCAGGGAGGTAGGAATTTAACCACCACCAGTAAGTAACAAGGAACCCTTGGCATGGTGTCAATGGAGACCATGTTATAGAATGGAAAGGAGAAATAGATTAAATCCACATTTATAGTTGGAGACTTCAATATCCCTATCTCAAGAGCTGATAGAACAATGAGGCAGGAAATCAGCAAGCATACAAAACTCAACAATACCATCCAGCAACAAGATCTAGTTGACATTCATAGAACACTCCTTACAACAATAGCAGAATACTCAGTCTTTCATTCTTTCCAAGCACCCACAGAACGTGTACTAAGCCAGGCCATATTCTGGGCCATGAAACACATCTCACCAAATTTAAACCAATTAGAGTGTGATCTTTAAAAATAATGAATCTCCCACACACTTGGAAACTAAGAAAAACAGTTCTAAATAATATATGGGTCATGAAAATTCTCAAGGGAAACTTAAAAATACATTGAACTGAAATGAAAGTGAAAATAAAACACATTAAAATTTGTGGGGCACAGTTAATGCAGGGAGGAAACTTCTAGCACTAAATATATAAACTAGAAAAGTCAATAAGCTCCCATCTCAAGAAACTAGAAAGAGCAAAATAATTCTAAAACAAGCAGAAAGAAAGAAATAAGGACAAAAGCACAAATCAATTAAATTGAGAACAAGAAAACAATAGAGAGAAATCACTGAAACAAAAAGGTACATCTTTAAAAATATTAATAAAACTGACAAACTTCTAACAAGATTGACAATGAAAAAAAGAGAAAAAATACAAATCTGGAATGAAACAAGGGATATCACCACAGACTGTGCAGACACAAAAAGAGTAACGTGGGAATACTGCAATGTGAACAACTCCACACACATAAATTTGACAACTTAGATGAAGTGAACCAATTCCTCAAAAACTACAAACTACCACAACTCACCCAATATTAAATAGATAATTCAAATAGTCCTATAACTGTGAAGAAAATTGAGTGTTACTAAAAACCTCTCCAAAAAGAAACATCCAGGCCCATATGGTTTCAATTGGGAATTCTACCAAACATTTTAAGAAGAATTAACACCATTTCTACAGAATCTTTTCAGAAAATAGAAGAGGAAGGAACAACTCTGAATTCATTTAATGAAGCTCTGGTATCAAAGCCAGGCAAAGACAGAACTAAAAAAGAAAACTAATGACCAATATCCCTCATGAATATAGATACAAATGTCTTAGCAAAATACTGGCAAGTAGAACTCAGCAATATACAAAAAGAATTATATACATAATCAAGTAGGGTTTGTTTTAGGATAAAAGGCTGGTTCAATACTAGAAAAATCAATTAATATAATCCATCACATTAACAGGCTAAATAAAGATCTAATAGAAGAAAAGAAGATCTAAAGAAGAAAAATCATATGATTGTATTATCCACTGATGCACAAAAATTTTGATACAATCCAACATCCATTTATGACAAAAATTCTCAGAATACTACTATTAGAGAAAAAATTCCTCAACCTCATAAATAACATATACAAAAAATCCATAACTGACATCATATTAAATGATGAAAGGCTGAATACTTCCCCGCTTAAGACAGGGAAAAAGAGAAAGACGTGTGCTCTTACCACCACTATTAAACACAGTGCTGAAACTTCTAGCCAATGCAATAAAGCAAAAATAAATAAATAAACAAATAAATAGCATATATTATCAGAAAAGAAGGAATAAAATTGCTTCTATTTATAGATGACCTGATGATCTATACAGATGATTCCAAGGAATTTACAAAAACACTACTGCTTGTAATAAATGAGTTCAGCAAGGGCACAGGATACAAAATTAACAACAAAAGTTCAATTTCATTTCTACATACTACCAATGAACATGTGGAAACTGGAATAAAAAATATAATACCATTTATAAAAAATTGCTAAAACAAAAGATACACATAGGTATAGATCTAACAAGATATGTACAGAATGTATATGCTGAAAACTACAAAACACTGATGATGTAAGGAGTCAAAAACCAAAATAAATGAAACACTGTGTTCATGGATTGAAAGACTCAGTATAGTAATAAAAATGTCAATTGTCCCCTAATAGATATGCAAATTTAATGGGATTCCTATCAAAATCCCAGCCAGATAGTCTATAGATATAAACAAGATTATTCTAATACTTATAAGAAAAGGTAAAGGAATTAGAATAGCTAAAAAAAATTTTTCTTAAAAAAGAAGAAGAAAGTTAAAGGAAGCAATCTACCTTATTGCACAACTTGACACAGCTACAATAATCAAGACTATGTGGAAGGACAGACACACAGATCAACAAAACAGAAGAATCCCAGAAACAGCCCCACAGTACAGCCAACTGATTTCACCCAAAGGTATAAAAGCATTTCAATGGAGAAAGGATCACCTTTACAACAAATGGTGCTGGAGCAATCTCAGAAACAGAGGCAAAAAAATGAACCTCACCCTAAATTTCCTACCATATACAAAAATAAATAAAAATGAATTATAGACACAAATGTAAACCATAAACCTGTATCTTTTTTAAAATAACATAGGAGAAAATAATTGGGACCTAGGGCTTAGTGGAAAGTTCTTAGACATGACACCAAAAGCACAATCCTTAAAGGAAAAATATCAGTAATTGAACTTCATCAAAATTTAAAACTTTTGGTCTTCAAAAAACCCTGTTAGAAGGATTAAAAAAGCTACAGACTGCAAAAAATATTTGCATGTCATACATCTGACAAAGCACTCATATTTAGAACATATAAATAACTTTCAAAGCTCAATAGTAAAAAAAGGCAAACAATCCAATTAGAAAATAGGCAGAAGACACGGAAAGACATTTACTGAATAGGATATATGTTTGGCAAATAAGCACATGAAAAGGTGCTCAACACCTATTGGACGGACTATAGCAAAAAATAATGGCAAAATCAAATGCTTCATGGAATGTGAAGAAACCAGATCTCTCATACATTGCTGATAGGAATATAAAGCAGTATATCCACTCTGGAAAATAGTTTGGCAGTTTCTTAAAATACTAATCATGTACTTAACATACAACCTAGCTTTTCACTCCTGTCATTTATCCCAGAGAAATGAAGACTTATGCCCACAGAAAAACCTGTACACACTTACTCATAGAAAAAAAGAGTCAAAAACTAGAAACAACCAAAATGTCCCTTAATACTGCAGTCCCCAACCCCTGGGCCACAGACCGGTACCAGTCCATGGCCTTTTAGGGACTGGGCCCCGAGCTCCACTGCAAACCCTGCCCTCCCAGTCCCCCATCCCATCCATGGAAAAGTTGTCTTCCATAAAATTTAAAAAACATGGTTGGGGTGGCCATGCAAAGAAAGCTTCATCTATATAGCTGCTCCTCATGGCTTACATCACCACCTGAGCTCCACCTCCCCACCTGTGGAAAAATTGCATTCCATGAAACCAGTCCCTGGTGCCAAAAGTATTGGAGACCAATTTCTTAATAGATGAATAGTTAAACTTGGTACATCTATAATATGAAATACTACTCAGCAATAAAAAGGAACGAATTATTGATTCAGGCAACAACTTGGATATCTCAAAAGCAAGTGAAAAAAGCTAATACTCAAAAGTCACATACTGTGTGAATTTATTCATATAACATTCTTGAGATAAAAGTACAGAGATAGTAAAAGATTAGTGGTGTCCAGGGGTCATGGAGAGGTGGGAAAAGGAGGTGGGTGTGACTATAAAGGGGTAGCATGAGAAAGTTCTTTGTGGTTGATGGAATAGGTCTATAACATGATTGCAGACTGAAGTGGTGGTTACAGGAATTCACATGTGATAAAATGTCACAGAACTAAATATACACATTATACTAATGTCAATTTCCTGGTTTTAACATTGTTCTATAATTATGTAAGATGTAATCAGTGCGGAAACTGTGTGAAGGGTATATAGGACTTTTCTGTATTATCTTTGTAACTTTTGGTGAATCTGTAATTATTTCAAAAGAAAAATTTTTTTAAAAAAAGGAATATGTGACAGACACTGCATGTAGCCCCCAAAGCCTAAAATATTTGCTATCTGTATTGATTCTCTGGGCCTTTACACAAAAAAATTGACAACTCCTGATGTAGAGCATTTGGAGAAGGGATAGGAAGAAGACAAAATTAGAAGCAAGGGAAAAAAATTAGAAGCAAAGAAATAATTTAGGAGACTATTTCGTCTCTCCTAAAAATCTTATATGTATGCTAGACAATAAAAACCTGAATCCTTAAGTTTCAAAATTAAGGTTACCCACCCAGGGTTAGTCATTGAAAAACTGAATGAATCAGCTAATGATTGAGTAAATGAATAATAACAACATGGTATGAGTGGTATGAGTGTTACTACATGCCAGGAATTATATGAAGTACTCTCTACGCTTTATCTGTTTTAATCCTTCAACTACCTTTGAGTTAGGTTTCTTACCTTAAGCTGTGGATTGTAGAAGTTAAATTCTGTGCTCAAAGCCTTACTGTTAGGAAATTGTAGAGCCAGAAAATTCGGGCAGGATGACCACAAAGCCTACAATTCTAATCCATGATGTAATACCACCTCCACTAAACTATCCTCCATCTTTATCTGTGAGGGAACAGTCAAATAAAATGCAGGAAATTAAATTTAACACTGAGGTGAGGTGGCTAGAACTGAATTGCTATTAATGTAATTGACCTTTGAAATGGCACTTGAAAAGAAAACCTCTAAAGACGAAATTGCTCTAAGTATAAATAATTGGTTAACAAAAGATGCTACAATAACTTCTTATTTAGTGAGCATTAAATAACAGTTTGTGATTGGAATGCCTATACCTGTTAAGACTAAAAACACCTATGTGTCCATTATACTTGAAGACAAAATATAAATATCACACAAAGATATATATATAGATCCAGTATAATAATTTGGCCTGCCTCTGTTAGGGGTAGGAATTAAATGTCTTCTAAAAGTCTCTTCTTAAATGATTCACTAACTCTAGTTTGGAATTTATTATTAATTTTATAAACAAATCAATACTTTTATTTTCCCAAGTTTCTATAAAATAAAACCATACACTGCCAGGTAAAAGAAATATTATGATACATAATATATTAAATTTCAAATTTTCCCACCAAAAAATAAGGAAAAAAAAACCTGAGCAATTATATCTAATAAACACAGTAGCAGGAAAGTCAACCTTTAAAAGAGAGGAAGATGGAAAAAAAAGTGTAACCATCTGGCAACCATACAATATTTGAGAAAATGTTAGTTTTCTAATTGAGACCTAATTGAGTTTGATTTACTTGTCAAGATAATTGCTTCAGTATTAATTAAATATGTCTCCTGTAGCTGCACAAAAAGCTAAACCTTACATTCTGCTGATTATAAAGGATACACATCACTCATTCAAGTCAACATTGCTAGGCTCATGTTACACTAAAAATAGCTCTTTGTACATTGATTATTAACATTTCAGATTTTGACATTAGTATTTTCTCCATAGATTAAGAATAACATTTCTTAAATCTTGAGAGGAAATTGGTGAGGCTACCTAGAGATTAGTCAGAAAATTTTTCACCATTAACAATATTCAATTCTGAGCAGTTCTTTTAGAGGAGAAATTTTAGTTTTAAATCCCCAAAAGTATCTGAGGCACTATAATTATCTACATTTTAGTGACTGACAAAGTAAACATCAGAAATCACCTTTATCTATTTTCTCTATAATATTATATTTCTTGGCTTACATCCCACATTAAGAAAAATACAAAAATTGGCACTTCCCATTGCCTCACTTAGTAAATAATTCCAGGATTTATTGGTAGTCATGAAATTATTCCCATACATACTGAACTTAAATTTTGCTATAGAATCCATCAAATTCTTATTATTCATGAAATACCAGGGAATAGCTGATGAATATTACTTGAAAATTAACTTTGCATAATTATTAGATCATTCTGCTAACTTTCAAGCTTCTCACAATCCTCTCAATTCCTTTCACTTTGCCTCATTGGTTCTACTTTCTAGTTATTAATCATCAGAGTAATTCTTTCCAAATCTGTTCCAAATTCTTTCTAAGTTTAACTTGATAAAACAAAGAAATAAGAAGCAAAGGGAATTCCTGTCTACCCAGGGGAGGTTACATGAGCTGTACTAAGGCCACACATCAATAGATACCTACATTTTTCACTTCACATTTCATTCTTCATCTATTCATTCGTTCACTCACTCACTCAATGATTATTTCTGAAGCTCTCACTCTATGCCAGGCACTGATCTCTACCCTTTGAGGCTTTATAGTCCAATGGATAAGACAGACAAGAGGGAAGTAATATGCAATGTGGAATGTCCTATGATGAGACATACAGAATGCCATGTGAGTACACAGAAAGGGTACTTAACCTAAAATTAGGAAGTGATATCGGGAATAAATATCTTAGAAAAAGCCTCCCAAAAGTAATGACATTTATGTTGAAGTCATCAGGAGCTACCTAGGTCAGGCTTGAAGGAAGAAGATAAGCCACACAAAGAATAAAAAGAGAGATACAGAGGGAGGAGAAGCAAGATGGCTGACCGGAGACACCAGCTGCCAGAACATCTCACTAAAGAGAAGCTTTAGATGAAAGAGAAAAAAATGAACAAACAGACAATATAGATTGGATGTAGGTCTGAAGGAAGGGTGCCAGAACCTTCAAGAGACTCCACAGGAAGAAGTTGCAGAGAAGAACAAGAAGGAGCAAGTATCAGCAAAGATTAACACCCAAGAGGCTTGGAGTCCTTGGGGTAGGTGGAGCGCTTTGTTTCTTCCTCCCCTACATCTCTGACAGTTGGTGAATTCCCAAACTGCTGGAGAGACTTTCTGCCCACGCAAGCCCAGAGCCAGGATGTTGCTGTTGCCAGTGAGCTGGGAGCTTCTTATGGACAGGGCACCAAGCTCCCAGCCGCTCCCCAGGGTGCTTCCATCCCCACAGACTTGAGCTGGAACAGCAGGTGCCATATTGCTTCTCTACCCACCGAGTGCCTTTGTCCTTCCCAGGAGGCTTCAACTCCTCAGGTTTCATCTTGTTCATTCCCACATAGACATTTCCCAACTCTGGCCCAGACTGCAGGAGCCACAGGGGTCCAGTGGGTCGCAGGTGATCTGCGTGACTCCAGAGCCTGCACATTCTGGGTGGACTACCTCCCAAAGAGAGGGTTAGAGACCAGAGTGCTAGCATTCCTCCACCCAGACTCTTTTCTTTCTCTTTTCCTCCCCAACCCACAGCTCCCAAGAGAAACAATTGAGCCACCAAACCGAGGCTTATACAGACAGTGGGGCTCAGGCCTTCCCTCTTGGAGTCCTGCAGCAGACTGAGGAGTGCTTGGTCTGTGAGCTCCCTGCTCTCTGGCCCTCCCTGGTGCTACTTGCCCAGCGGCTCCATCAGAGCCGGGCACACCCTGAGGTGGAGAAACATCGATTCAACTCATGCAACCTGTGGGTGACTCAGGACCAGCACACTTCTCCCTGGCATGGTCAGGGATTTATCTTCTTGGTCTCGGGAGGCAAGGGAGCCCACATGGGCAGATCTCTCTGGAGACTGCAGTGTGGGTCCTAGCTGCAGCATGCTCGCAGGACATCCCTTCCTCCATGGGAGAGCTGCACTCACAGCTTAGGCCTGGATCCTTGGGGAGAAACTCCTCGCCCGCAGCACAGTTATGGGGGAGCTCAGCTGGCCTGAGTTCATGCCTGCCAGCAGCTGTCAAAAAAACACCCTGGAACAGAGGAGTGGAGAGAGGAGCAAGGCCCACTGCAGACTGCCAGACTGTCACTCTCAGATGGCCTCTCCTCCAAAAGCAGACTTTCTGGTTGGGTGGGGCCACTTCAGCCCCTCCCTGGCAGCTTTGATCAGAAGCTGGAAGCAGACCTTTGATCCCTGCCAAAACAGTTACCTTGCCAGCTTTTGTAGAGCCTGAGGGAAAGCTCACCCAACCCAGCCGCACCCAGCCACACTCTCCTACCCAACTCTGCTGTGACAGAGAATAAGGACTCACCTGGAAGTTCCAGGACCCCATCAAGCACCTGGAGCATTTGAGTGCTTCTCCTGAGGAACTAGAGCCAATCAAAGGACCCAAAAACAACACTGCAGCTTGTTCCTTCTGGCAAGTGCCACCTACTGACAGGGAGGTCAATTTGCATGCCCTTTATAGCATTTACTGAGTCTATTTCACAGGGTGTGAGGGTGTCCAAGGAGTAACCATTTGGGAGAGTGTCTATCCCTGCCCACAGAAAAACTGCACTATTGGATAAGGTTTGAAAGATATCAGCCTGGGGCCTCAGCATACAGACGTTTAGGCCCCTCTGCCATGAACAGCCTTCCTAGCTTGGAGAGCTTCTTCTGACCCTCCTGCCAGTGCTTGTTCTGACCCTCCTACCAGTGATCCCCCCTAGTGTTCTGAGGCCTACTGAGGCTTTGCAAAACCTTACAGGTTCCTGCAATCCAGCCACAGTTTGTCTTGCTCCTCTCCCCACATCCAGCAAACCCCTGGGAGCTACAGGCCCTTCCTAAAGCTTGGGGCATTTGTGTGTCCCACCTGGGAGACCAGAGCTTACCACGGGTACAAAAGACCACCTTGGAAGCTGACTCTTCTGTGCAAACATCAATCAATGACAAGGGGAACAACCCCATAGCTAAGTATAGCAGCTTTCAACTCAAGCAAACAGGGAGTGGCTGATTTGTACTCACAAGTACCACCCACCATCATGGATATTAAACTTGGGGACCTAACTCACTATACACTGTTGAGAAGAGGTGAAGACAGTAGGTCAAAGGTAACCCACGAGGTATACCAAACCTACTAGAACACCCTATAGGCAACTCAGGATCAGCACTCCTTTCCCTGGCATGCTCAGGGATTGATCCTCAGGGACCCAGAGACAGGCCCTTAAGCCAGGCCTAGAACCCCCAGGTCTTGACCAAGAGGCCAGATGAGAAGGAGTTAGAGAAAGAACTCCAGAAACATGAAAAACCAGAGAAAAAGGACACCCCAAAAAGAAAACAAGAACTGCTTACCAATGGATACCAACCAAAACAAAAAGACCGAAATGACAGATGATGAATTTTGAATATGGATTTTAAGAAAGTTCAATGAAATACAGGAAAAAATAGAAACCAAAAACAAATAAACCACAAAGGTGATGCAAGAAATTAATGAAAAATATACTAAGAAAATCGAATTATCTAAAAAAAATCAAACAGAACTGCTAGAAATGAAAAATCCATTCAGGGAAATATAAAACACAGTGGAAAGCCTTAAGAATAGGCTAGATCAGGCAGAAGAAAGAATCTCAGAGCTTGAAGACAATATCTATGAGTTAAACAAGTCAGTAATAGAGAAATACCTGAGAAATAAGAGGAACAAACAAAACCTATAAGAAATATGGGATTATGTAAAAAGGCCTAACATAAGAATCATAGGCATCCCTCAGGGCGAAGAAAAAATACACAAGGGTTAGAAAACCTATTTGAGGGAATAATTGAGGAAAATTTCCCTGGCCTTGCTAGAAATCTAGATATCCAGGTAAAAGAAACTCAAAAAACTCCTGGGAGATTCATCATGAAGAGACAATCACCACAAAACATAGTCATCAGAGGGCCAAAGTAAACATGAAGGAGGCACTCCTATGAGCCATGGGGTGATAGCAACAGGTAACTTACAAAGGAAAACCAATCAGACTAACTGCAGACTTCTCAAATGATACCTTACAAGCCAGAAGGGACTGGGGCCAATTCTCAGTCTTCTCAAACAGAATAATGGCTAGCCTAGAATTTTATACCCTACAAAACTGAGTTTCTCATACGAAAGCAAAATAAAGACTTTCTCAGACAAGTAAACACTGAGGGAATTTGTCAAGACCAGACCTGCCCTGCAGGAAGTACTCAGAACTGTATTATATATAGATCAGTACAAGAGTCACCCACTGATATAAAATCAACCAAAAGCTGAAGGTCAGAGCCCGGATACCATAATGGCTCAAGTGGTAAAACAAACCAATAATGTCTTACTCAACAGGAAGAACGAAAATCCACCCCACTTATCAATTCTTTCAATAAATGTGAATGGCTTGAACTTCGCACTCAAGAGGCATAGGCCAGCTGAATAGATTTAAAAATACAAGCCAAGTATCTGCTGTTAGGAAACACATCTAACCCACAAGGACTCATTCAGACTCGAGGTGAAGGGATGGAAAACAATATTACATACATATGGAAACCAAAAGAAAGCTGGTGTACCCATTCTCATATCAGATAACAAACCAGCTAAAGTGAAGAAAGACAAAGATGGTCATTATATAATGGTGAAGGGAACAATTCAACAAGAAGACAGAACAATGCTAAATATCTATGCACCTAAATAACACAGGTATGCCCAGATTCATAAAGCAAACCTACTTGATCTAACAGAATGATAAATAGCAGCATCATAATAGCCAGTGACTTCAACACCCCACTGACAGAACAAGACAAATCTTCCAAGCAGAAAATAAACAAAGAAATGGTGGACTTACACAGAACTCTAGAAGAAAAAGGCCTAACAGGCATTTACAGAACATTCTACCCCAAAACCACTGAAGATACATTCTTCCCATCAGCTCATGGAACATTCTCTAAGACTGATCATATCCTAAGCCAAAAAAACATGTCTCAACAAATTTTAAAAACTAGAAATTATACCATGTATCTTCTCAGACCATAGAGGTATAAAATTAAAAATCAATTCCCACAGAAACACTCAACTCTGCACAAAGTCATAGAATTAAACAACGCACTGCTGAATGATTATTGGGTCAAGGAGGAAATTAATATGGAACCCAAAAGATTCTTCAAACTAAATAAAAAATGGGACACAACTCATCAAAATTCGTGGGATTCAGCAAAAGCAGTCATAAGGAGAAAATTCATAGCCACAAATGCCCACATAAAAAAGACAGAAATATCATATATCAATAGTCTAATGAATCATCTTAAGGAACTGGAAAAGGAAAAGCAAACCAATGCCAAAACCAGCAGAAGAAAAGAAATAACTAAGGACAGAGCAGAACTAAATGAAATCGATAAAAGAATTATACAGAAGATTAATGAAATAAAAAGTTGGTTCTTTGAAAAAATAAATAAAATTGACAGGTCTCTTGTCAGATTAACCAGAAACAGACAAGAAAAGACCCTAATAAGGTTAATTAGAAATGAAAAAGGATAATTTACAACTGATGCCACAGAGATAGAAAATATCATTTCTGAATACTATAAAAATTTCTGAACACTATGTACATAAACTTGAAAACATTGATGAAATGGGCAAAATTCTTAGAAACACACAATCTCCCTTGGCTCAGTCAGGAAGAAACAGAACTCCTGAACAGATCAATATCAAGTAACAAGATTGAAGCAGCAATAAAAAAAACTTTCAACCTAAAAAGTCCCAGACCAGATGGTTTCACAGCTGAATTTTACCAGACCTACAAAGAACTAGTACCTATACTGCAGCGATTATTTCATAACATCAAGAAGGAAGGAATCCTCCCCAGCTCGTTCTATAAAGCCAATATAACCTGGATATCAAAGTCAAGAAAGGACACAACAAAAAAAGAAAACTACAGGCTAATATCCCTTATGAATATAGAAGCAAAAATTCTCAATAAAATCCTAGCAAACCGAATTCAGCTGCACATCAAAAAAATAATCTACCACAATCAAGTGGTCTTCGTCTCAGAGATGAAAGGACAGTTCAACATACACAAATCTATACAAATGTGATTCACCACATAAATAAAAGTAAAAACAAAGACCATATGATTCTCTCAATAGACACAGAAAAAGCATTTAACAAGATTCAGCACCCTTTTATAATAAGAATTCTTAACAAAATAAGTACAGATAGAACATACCTCAATATTATAGAAGCCATATATGACAAACCCACAGCCAACATCATACTGAATGGGGAAAATTGAAAGCATTTGCACTTAGAACCGAATCCAAACAAGGTTGTCCACTATTACCACTTCTGTTCAACATAGTGCTGGAAGTCCTAGCAAGAACTATCAGGCAAGAGAAGAAAATCAAGGGTATCCAAATGGGGAAAGAAGCGGTCAAACTATCGCTCTTTGTTGATGATATGATCTTATATCTAGAAAACCCCAAAGATTCTGCCAAGAGACTCCTGGAATTGATAAACAAATTCAGCAACACCTCAGATTACAAAATCAATGTACACAAATTAGTAGCATTCCTATACATCAATAACAGTCAAGCAGAGAACCAAATCAAAGACTTAATACCTTCTACAATACCAACAAAGAAAATAAAACACCTAGGAATATATTTAACCAAGTAAGTGAAAGAACTCTACAGGAAGAACTATGAAACACTGAGGAAAGAAATAGTAGAGTATGCAAACAAATGGAAAAACATATCATGCTCACGGATTGGCAGAATCAACATCATTAAAATGTCTATACTACCCAAAGTGATTTACAGATTGAAGGCCATTAAAATACCAACATCATTTTTGCAGATCTAAAAAAATAATTCTATGCTCCATATGGAACCAGAAAAGACCCCAAATAGTCAAAGCAACCCTAAGCAAAAAGAACAAATTGGGAAGCATGACTTTACCAGACTTGAAGCCATAGTAAAAGGCTATAATAACTAAAACAGCATGGTTATGGCACAAGAACAGAGACATATACCAATGGATCAGAACTGAGAACCCAGATATAAAACCATCCTCATATTGCCATCTGATCTTTGACAAAGCAGACAAAAACATATACTAGGGAAAAGATTCCCTATTCAATAAATAGTGCTGGGAAAATTGGATAGCCACATGTAGAAGACTGAAACAGGATCTGCACCTCTCGCCTCTAACAAAAATCAACTCACGGTGGATAAAAGACTGAAACCTAAGGCATGAAACTATAAAAATTCTAGAAGAAAATGTTGGAAAAACTCTTATAGATATTGGCCTAGGCAAAAAATTTATTAATAAGACACCAAAGGCAATCAAAGCAACAACAAAAATAAATAAATGGGACTTGATTAAATTTAAAAAGCTTCTCCACAACAATCAATAGAGCAAACAGAAAACCTACAGAATAGGAGGAAATATTTGCATGCTATACATCCCATAAAGGGCTAGTAAACAATCTACAAACAACTCAAGAAAATCAGCAAGAAAACATCAAACAACCCCTTAAAAAGTGGTCAAAAGACATGAATGTAAGCTTTTCAAAAGAAGATAGACTAATGGCCAATAAACATATGAAAAAATGCTCAATGTCCCTAATCATCAGGGAAAGGCAAATCAAAACCACAATGAGATATCACCTAACTCCAGTGATAAGATCTTTTATGAAAAAGTCCCAAAACAACAGATGCTGGTGTGGATGGAAAGGAACACTTACACACTGTTGGTGGGACTGCAAACTAGTACAGCCTCTATGGAAAGTAGTATGGAAATACTTCAAAGAACTAAAAGTAGGCCTACCATTTGATCCAGCAATCCCATTGCCGGCTATTTACCCAAAGGAAAAAAAGGCATTCTTTAATAAGGACATCTGCATTCAAATGTTTATAGCAGCACAATTCACAATTGCAAAGATGTAGAAACAACCCAAGTGCCCATCAATATATGAGTGTATTAATAAAATGTGGTATATGTATACCATGGAGTATTACTGAGCCATAAAAAATGGTGAACTAATTAATACCTTTTGTAATAACCTGGATGGAACTAGAGGCCATCTTTTTAAGTAAAGTGTCCCAAGAATGGAAACCAA
>CAUYRT010069176.1:0-18187 GCA_963574885.1 Lepilemur ruficaudatus | reverse complement strand
ATGATTCACAAATTAAGGGAATACTGGTTTGTGAACCAGTTGGTAAGTATAACGTTCAGTAAAAAATAATAGTTGAGTAAAACTGAGAGCAGAGCTGAAAGATATATCAGAATACTGAAAATGAGGAAAAAGCATGGATTAATAATGCTAAATTAAGTATCAAAATGGTTATAGGAATAGTGACATTTTGCAGAAGGATTAAATATGGATTTGATGATTGTTATCTTGACAGCTCTGAAGAATGAATGGGGTAGAGTTAACTTGGCAATAAAAAATTCTGCCTAGTGTGAAAAGAATCCACTGGAGCAATGACTTTTCTTCCTTTTATAGTCTGCTGTCTGGGTTAATAATCTCATTCCATTTTGTCTTAACTCCTGTGGTGTGATTTTCTGTGACGCATTCCCAGCAAGGAGGTCATGAAAACAAGACCTAAATTAATATTTTGGTTTAGTTTCATTGAAGGATGTATCAGGTGATTTGGTTTCTAGTCTCTGGGCTGTTTTTCACTCTTATGTGTGCTATATTGACCACCTCTGCATGCCATTTATTAAAAGAATTATTGTAAAGATGAAATGACATAAAAAAGATAATACTTTTAAGCTCTAAAGCTAATAAATACATCAAAAATACTGTGTTTTTGGGTGGGAGTCTGATTTGAATCGTGACTTTGTAATTAGTTTAGGAGTAATTTGGACTCTTTGTAATCTTTGAAAATCATTTAGATTCTTCCTTACATCATAATTTCTTTAAATATATCTTCAGTTCACTAATTTGTCATCAACTATGTCTACTCTGCTGTTTAACTTTTTCTGAATATTTGCTTATAGCAATTATTTTTTATTTTAATAAGTTCTGTTTGCTTTTCTTCAAATCTACCTGGACATTTCTTTCTTTTTTTTTTCTTTTTTGAGACAGAGTCTTGCTCAGTTGCCCAGACTAGAATGCCATGGTGTCAACCTAGCTCACCGCAACCTCAAACTCCTGGGCCCAAGCTATCCTTCTGCCTCAGCCTCCCAAGTAGCTGGAACTACAGGCGTGTGCCAGCATGCCCAGCTAATCTTTTCTGTTTTTAGTAGAGACGGGGTCTCACACTTGCTCAGGCTAGTCTCAAACTCCTGAGCTCAAGTGATCCTCTCACTTCAGCCTCCCAGAGTGCTAGGATTACAGGTGTGAGCCACCATGCCAGGCCTACCTGGACATTCTTGATAGGCCCTTGTTTCTTATTCATTTCTTTCTTTCTTTCAACATTTCCTATTTGGCTGTTCTTTTTCTTCTTCTTTTTTTTTTGAGATAGGGTCTTGCTTTGTTGCCCAGGGAGTGCAATGGCCTGATCATAGCTCACTGTAACCTCTAATTCCTGGGCTCAAGCAATGCTGCCTCAGTCTCCCAAGTAGCTGGGACTATAGGTGCATGCTGCCATGCCTGGCTAACTTTGTAAAGAAATATTTTGTAGAGTCAGGGTCTTACCATGTTGCCCAGGCTGGTCTTCAATGTCTGGCCTCAAGTGATCCTCTTGCCTTGGCCTCTCAAAATGTTGGGATTACAGATGTGAGCTACCTCGCCCAGCCTGTTCTTATTCTTTATTTCACAGTTCTGGTATATGCAACCTTTGGACTGTCTCCATTGACTCAAATTCGTGGTGGCTTGCTCTCTCCGCTCTGCTTGTTAATCTTTGTAATCATTGCTTTATCTTAACCTGTAGGATTCCAGGAGGCCTAAACTGGGGATGCTTTTTCTTGGGAGATAATTTGAGTTTGTTTCCACCAGGATATGCTGCTGATTTGAAGCCTCCGTTTTGAGCTGGGATTCTTAACAGAGGCTGGAGTTCTAGGCTCAGCTCTCTCTCTGTTCTTGGCCTAAGGCTCAGTATCCCAATCTCAATGCTACCTTCAGACCAGCTCTTCTTAGTCTGCCTTCTGAGGTATACCGAAATTAAGCTGCCTAAGATTACACAGCTGCCAGTTGGTGAGGCTGGGATTTGAACCTAGGCAAGCTGGCTCCAGAGTACACATCCTTAATCATTCTCCTGAATTACTCTCCCATAGAGAGTTTTAATCTTTGTTACTTCTTGGGAGTTTGAATCCTTATTGCTTCTTTTCTTATCCAGGAACCATTAGCAATAATTAATGATGCCTTTAATGAATATAGAATTAGTGATTTCCTGATTATAGGCAGGTTGTGATGTGGGAGGAGTTATAAGGTAGGAGAATTTTTGTTTATTGTACAGATAGTAGGAACTTGAGTCGAGTTGAAACCAAAGTAGGTTTGATGACATTAGTGCATGCTTGCCTAATTGCATTAGGTTTATTTGGAGGTTGGTGTTTTAGGCTGAATAACGATCCTCCAAAAGAGCCACTCTTTAATTCCTGGAACCTGTGAATGTCACCTTATATGGCAAAAAAAGGCTTTACAGGTATGATTAAGTTAAGGATTTTAAAATGGGGAGATTATTCTGGATTATCAGGTTGCCCTCCCAAATGCGAACACATGTATCCTTGTTTGACTACGGAAGAAGAGAGGGTGATGTGACTACAGAGGCAGGGATTGGTGATGCAGCCATCAGAAACCAGAAGAGTTAAGGAACCTTTCTCCCTTAGAGCCTCCAGAGGGAAAGCAGCCCAGCTCACACCTTGATTTCCACCCAGGGAAACTGATTTGAGACTTCTGGTTTCCAGGAGTGAGAATGGATTTCTGTTTTAAGCCACCAAATTTGTGGTAATTTGTTATAGCTGCTATAGGAAACTAAGCATGTATAGCTGTGAGGATTGTAGGAGATCAAATTCATTTAAATCATTCCTTTGTGGTATCCCTTTATTTTGGAAGGTTTGTAATTTGGAGGGATATAAGATAACCAAATTACAACCAAAAAATAACAACTGGAATAACAGCCAAAACCTTCATTCATCTTTTGTCTGCTGTATCATTTTTATAGTTGTTGAGAAAGCTGAGAACATATGGAGATGAGATAATTTTGTATGCTTTTGTTTTTTTTTGAACTTATTCCTTCATTGAGTTAGCTTAAGTGCTGTTTTCAGTTGTCCCAGAGTTAAACTGTTAAGAATTGAGATAGTGCTCTTAGTTGAAAGCCTTAGGCACATGAGTTTAATTCATGTCAAAATTCTAACTATCGTTATCAGACATTATAACCTTCAGAAGAAGGTAAATTCATTTTTTTCAGACTGCTTTCCAAGAAATTGCTCTGAATTTTCCCAGACTTTCTTTCCTTTCTATCCCTCCTAATAAGATAGAAAAAATCCCAGCTTTTTAAAAACAATATAATTTATCAAAAGAAACAATATATGTCAAGTAGCTTTTGGGGGGTACATTTAGCTGCTGAAAGTAGATACTATATTAGGTATTTAATACTCCTGGACCACTCCAGATCTTTGTGGGTAAAAAGGGATGGAAATAGGGATGATTGTCTCAGATTTAGAGCAAGGCTTAATTGCTTTTTTCAAAGACTCATGTCTTTAATTATGAAGCAAGCAAACTGACATACATTTATTACACTGTGAAACCTTGCATCTCATCTAGTCTATCTTGTAGCAATTGCTTCTGAACAGATGTTACCTGAAACACCTTTGTGTAGTTGGTAGAATACTAAAATTTGTCATGCTTTTATTATTGTTGTCTTGAATTAACTCTACTTTATGGCATAACTTTATTGCTGTGTCCTAGAATCTTTATATATTTATTGCCTTATAAATTGGATTTAAAATTGGCTTTTTATATAGAATGTAAATTAACATGTGTATAACTTGTTTATGCTTGCAGAATAATATGAGAAAAAACTGCTACGTATTACACTAATGTAATTGTCTTTAACTCAGCACATAGTATCCTCTAAACTGGGAATCAAATGAATGCTGAAGAATATGCTTACCATCACACTCTTGCTTGTTTATCCCAGAAACTAATTTGACTTTTAGATCTATAAAATATAGATTAAGCGTAACCTTTTACTTCATGGGATATTAAGGATCAAAGCATGGGCTTTCTTTGAACAGAATCTACAAAGGTAACTTTTCTCTCAATAGCAGCAGGATGGCATTGAAATACCTTACCATTGAGAGTAATTTTTCTCAAATAGCAAATTGAATAGTCATTATTAACATAGGGGAGAATTTAAGAGTTATTAAATAAGTTAAGCTTTGGTGCTTAAACATTCACTAGCTACTTAGTAAAAACTATTTGGAAATGCTTCCCAGAAATTTTACTCTTCAAAAGGCCCACTAGTATTCTTTCTTGTAGTTTTTTGTAGAAGAGTCATTATGAACTTGTGAGCAGTGACTTGTACCAGTCTCAGGGTTTGAAGCTATGTGAACCTGAGCAATTACTTCATCTGTCTCTGTGCCTCCCTTTCCTCATGTATAAAATGAGGTTGTTGTGAAGATTAAAAGTTAATTTGTTATGGTCCTAGAATAATACCTGGTTCATTGTAACCTCTGTGAATATTTACAGGTTTTGTTGTTGTCATTAGTAGTAATAGCAGTAGCACAATTTTTGTCTAGATTTTAGGGCATTGGGACATACATTGTATATTTGGATAACTTTCTTATACTGGAAAAATCTTAATTGAGCCAGGTTTTTTTCCTCATGGTGTGGTAGAGGCAGAGCCATTCTATTTACCGTTCTTATCCTGGTATACAAGGTGACATTTGGGTTGATGCAGAGCTCTAATCTGTTGGCTGAATAGTGACAGCAAGTTTCTGAAGCTTTCTGAGGGGTATGTTCTTTATTTGCAAAATAAGGCTCATATGACTATGAAACCTGTATACAAATGAACCTTACAAAAAAGAAACCTACAAAGGAAACAACCTCAAACTTATGAAAAAAAATATTGTGTTACTCCAGTATGGACTTGAATGATAATAAAAATAATTTTACTAATATATGTGCAGATATAAAACTAAGTATAACTCTTTATGCTTATGGCTCTTTTACAACTATAAAACTAAAATAGATTTGCATGTGAAATCCAAAACAAAACTATAAAACTAATAAAATTCAAATTAACAACATTAATTTACTGTGATTGATGATGATGTTTTGCTGAAATTAAGTCATCATTATTGGATTTAATAGTGGAAAAATATGTGTATGTTTTGCCGTTTTTCTTTCTGTCAGCTTCTTAGGTAGAAATGGAATTGCAGAGGGTGAGGAAGAGACATATAGATGATGAATACAGAGACTCAGCCTCACACTGTTGGTAGAGGCCTGTCCTTGAACACCACCACTATCTTTCTCATGGGGTTTTAACTTGAGAGTGTGGGTGAAAAAGCAAACTGTTAAAAACCTGTTTGTGAAAAGAAAACAGCCACCTGCAAACATTTTTTAGTAAATGGTATGAAACTGTTGAAAAAGCAGAAAGAATCAGAACCAATACTACCAAATTCAATATCCATTTTTCTCTAGAAATTTAACTCTCCATAGGCGTGGGTGCATGGTTCCCTGAATAGTGTGATTTCGGAATTATTACATAAACAGGCTTTTGGAACCAAATTCTTCCTAAGTGGAGGAGCTTGTGAAAACCCGTTTCATGATGTTGTTTGGCCCTCATTGGGCACCATGCTGATCATAAATACAAATGCAAGTGTGGTCACCAAAAGTGCCTGATAGAACTTGAGTTTAGAGTGAGTCATTCAGAGTGTCCAGCATATGCTTACTTTACTTCTAATGTTTAAGATAATCTTGAAAAAATACAAGATTTAAAAAGTCATATAGAAATGGAGAGTTTGTAGAAGCACTCCGTAGATCACAGTTTTAGGAACCCAGAGATGAGTTAAGTCAAGACATTAGAAGAGTACTTGAACCAGGCATAGGTTTTCCATTCAGTCTTTTGTCTAGTGATGAGATAAAAATGATTGGTAAGTATTTATCAATAGTGAAGGATGTATACAGTGTGCTTCAAAGCACTTCTGATAGTTTTCTTGGGTAAACAAGAAACTCACAATCTTAAAAAAAATATTCTTTTGTGTATTTATTTATCATACAAAAGAGGTATAGAACACTGTATTCCTACCAATAAGTTTAAGAAATGAATTCTATTGAAATCATAAATTCTATTGAAATGCCCATTTTCTCCCTTTTCATATAAATCTCCTCATAATCTTTGCTCTTCACTTCTCTTGAGGAGAGATCTTATAGGGTTGTTTTTTTCTAATTTCAATTTTGATTGTGTGTTTTAGGGTTCCAATTTATATATATCTCTTATACTAAAAGTAAATCTGTGAGTGGAATTAATACCCAGTAGCTTTCTAATCTCTCCACCTCTGAGTATTATGGCAGATCTTAAAAACTGGAATGGAGGGGCAGTGACTTAAGAATTTGGTGTATCAAATTTAGTGTATCACACACATTTGGTGTGTGAGGGACTTGGAATATACCGAACTAGCTGAGGTTCAAGTCAGACCTTCATAAATTAAAGATGGCTAAATACCTGTTCAGAGTACCATAGCTCTCTCTAAGGAGTTACGGTATAGCATTTCTTCAAGCCCTTAGTAAGATACATGAATTGTGAGATCCATAATATTGCATTTATTTGGTTAATTTTATTATGAAGTATCTTCCCGGGATGTGAGGAGTTTATCCCATAATTACTGCATTTTCCCAAGGTGGACTATGTATTTGGGTGTCATAAGATAAAACTTTGTAACATTAAGTTTTTAAACAAAAGGTTTACAAATTGGTGACATTAATTGTGGACTTGAAACTGTTTTTGTTTATTAAAACCTTTGATAGAATTCATTTCATAATGACAGTTGCAATTCTTTTTTAATGAAAAATTTGACAGCCTGAGAAATGAACACGAAAAATGGAATGCATATAATCTGCATTCAGAAATTTAATGTGGCAGTTTCATTTCTTTATAAAAGGTGATGGTCTCCAATGAAAACCATGTTCTAACTTCACTCAACCTCTCTTCTGAGGGTATTATTTTGCTCTTATTGATATGTTATCTTGAACCTGCTCTTAGTTCCTTTATGCATGTGTTTGTAAGCTTTTTGAAGTCACTTTCTTTGTGGTTCCTGGTGTGTAGACTTGTGCTTACAGGAGGAATCTGAATGCTTTGCTAATTGAAAATCTTTTCAAATTACTCTTGTAACCTTATACTGCTTGGTTCATTAATCCATTCATAATTAATTTGTTTAAATGTTATTGATATACCCTAAATGTTCATTTCTTTTTATAAAAGATCCCATTGTTGGTGGGCAAGGGCATATAAAGACTCCAGAAACATATCTGGGTCATTTGAGAACTTGGGCCTGGCAATGTGGCTTTAGAGCCGGATGTCTAAACTGTGATAAAAAGGGCTTGGGCTGGATTTAAATATGGCTGTATATCCCTGGGCAAATTAATCAACCTCTGGGCCTCCTTTTTCCTACCTGTAAAATAGGAATAATCAGTATCTACGCTTTTAGATTGTTATGAGGATTAGTTGAGTTACAGAAGCTTAGGCATAAGCGCCTAGCAGTTAATATGTGACAGCTATTATTACTCTTATTCTCTTGATTCTTTTGCAGACTCCAGAATAAGGGAGATCCCATCATTATAGTGTTAAACTCTCAGGTATTGACAGCATTTTGACCTTTTTTTCTCCTGCTTCCTACCTCTCTTTCTCCTCATTGCTTCCTTCCTTCCGGACACTGGGACTGTGTCCAGAGACCCTGCCCTTCTTGGAGTGAGTCACACAACAAGAGGTTTGGTCCCTGGATATATTCCCTCCCTGTCTATTTCATCTAGTCCTCTAGCCCCTTGAGCTTGCCTCTCTTTCTCTGCCTCATCCTGCCAACATTTGCTCCACAAAAGTAACCCTGGAGCTCCTTTTGAACCAGGAAGCCTTCAAACTCCTCCCTTCCTCAAACCTCACAGAAGGTGGAATATAAATAAATAATAGAACCTTTGTCCTCCTTGTCTAATTGCCTCAGATTTCCAAGCCTGGAGCAACCTGGCAGGTTTCTCTGTGGCTTAACTGGACTGCTGCATCCTAGTGGAAGCCCTTCCCAGCTGTGTGAACTGATGCCCTTAGCCATCAGGTATCCTGTGTCCTCAGTGCTGCTAGAAAATCATCATCACAATAAGTACATGTATTTAGCTCTTACTGTGGGCTAGGCACTATTTTAATCACTTATTCTTCATGCATTGCTTTGAAGTAGGTACTCTCCCTACCCTTGTTTTTTACGGGATGGAACCGAGGCACAGGGAGGTTAGGGAATTTTCTTGAGGTGCCACAGCTGGGAATAGAGCGGGATGAATGTGAACACAGGTGGTCTAGCTCCAGAGTCCTGACTTTTAACTAGCTCTTTGGTCACCTCATTTTTAATTTCTCTCAGCATTTATGCTAAACCTTTATCACTCTTTCTACCTCATCCATGGGCCTGATTCTTTGTTGTTGTAAATAGTTTTTTAAATTGAAAAAGTAATGCTTGCACCTCTTAAAAAGCCCAACAGTATAAGAGTATGAAGTAAAATTCACTAAGCTTCCGTTTTCTCCCAGACTACCAATTAAGGTCTCTGTTCTCCTCCTCCTTTCCACAGAAGCAATGATGACACTTATTATTTTCTTTTTTATCCTTCTTGATATTCTGTGTGTATGTGTTAAGCACTCAGTTTTTTCCCCACATGGGAACATACCATAGCATTCACTTAACTGATCTTAGAGATGGTTACCCCTGACGTTTAGCACTCACCTTGACACCTTTTTCAGAAAGAAAATAAAGGCCATCTTGCTTGAACTTGCTGTAATCATCTGTATCTGCAAGCATTCTTCATTCTCCTCCTCCAATATCCACTGAAGGAGTATCTGCTTTCTTGTTCAAGGTTAATCCCTTTACTACTATTCTTGACCCAGCCCTATTCTGGTGTGTTTCACTCTTTACAGGCTTCATCCTACAAGAATGCTTAAATGTTTTTCATTGTAACAGAAAAAGCATAAGTAAAACCAGACAACCCTCCTTCTTAACTTTTCCATGACACTTTGCCCCTCTGAATACCATGCTCTGCTTCTTTCCCTTCTAACTACTTTCTGTGAATTAGTTGTTTTCATTTATTCAGTGAATATTTGAATGCCCTGTATACCAAGCATAGCACAGGTGGATACAATTTGGTCCTTGACTTCAGGAGGCTCACATTCAGTCTGGTATGGGGAAAGAAGGGAGACCATGTTGTGAGATCTTTAAGAACTCAGGCTGTGGAGTTAACCTGGGCTTAAATACTAGTATCTGCTGTTTGGTATTTGTGTGACCTTGGATAATTACTGTTTTATTATTGGTTTCTTCATCGGTGAAGTAGGAACAACAGTAGCTATATTATAGGTTAGATGTGATGATTTGATGTGTTATAATGGAGGCTAACACATAAGTAAGTACAGGCACCCCCCAGGTTACAGATGAGATATGTTCCTGAGTACATTTTTAGGTCGGGTTTTTATGTAACTGGGATCCTTGACGAACAGTGCATATATGGTATAATAATAATAGCTATTATAATGGCTCCTATGTGGTAATAATAATACAGTGCAATACAGTAATGATAATAATAAAAATAATAATACCTGTACTGTAATAATAAGTTACCGAAATGATTGTGCTCTTTCTTTTAATCCAAATAAACAAAACCGAAAAACTCCTACAAAAAGTTTTGATAGGACATAGGAGAAATTTCAAAAAGGAATATTAAAAGTTAATGCTCACCTAATGTTGCATCAGTGTCTTGCTTACTGTAAGGGGAGTTTTTGAGGCAAGAAGGTAGCTAACATTAATCGGAAGGTGATGACCGAGATGGTGCTGGAGAGGATGGAGTGGGTGCTGGAGAATTAGGATTTGATTCTGTTGCTGGAGGAGGGACGCTCACCACTGAAGTCGGTTTCTTGAAAAAGGTATCTAGGGTTGTCTGCATAGCCTTGTTCTTATTTTCATCATAAATGGCTTTGTAGCAGCTGATACTCTCACTAACTGCACAGTAAACCTTTGTAAACTGCTCAATGTTAGGATCTTGCTCTTCAAGCTTAGCAAATACTGCTTCAATGAGACTAAAGGGTTCAGCCAATTCTTTTGTTGTAAACTTTCTTGGCTCTGGAGTTTCTGATTCTTCACATTCTTGTGTTTCTATCAGCTGCTTCTCTATCTCCATAACGTCTTCATTGGTTAATTCTTGTGAATAGGACTCTAGTAAGTTGGTATTTTCACTGATGTCCAGTTGCAGACCATTGCCACTATCCACCATAACTTTTCTGGCTTTGGAGATGTCTTCTTCTGTGAAGCTATGAAAATCATCAAAGTCAGGATGTGGTTTGTTCTACACCCCCTTTGTTGTTGATTGCTTCATTTCCTTCAAGAATCAGCAATGTTTTTGATGGCAACATAGATGTTATAATTCTTCCAGAACTCTCTCAAGCTCTTCACATCATCTTCTGTAGCCCTGACTGCTTGTGAGAATGTATGCTGTAAGTATAATAAGCCTTAAATGCAGAAATGACTCCCTGGTCCATTGGCTATAGTAAAGATGTAGTGTTGGGTAGTAAAAGTACGACTTCTACATTAGGGTGAAGGTCATCTAAAGATGTTGGATGTCCTGAAGAATTGTCTAGCACAAAAGAAAATTAAAGGGAATTTTCTTTTCCAAACCATGATGTTCTACAGCAGGAATAAAACAGTTCAAGAACCAATCTTCAAACATGGCAAGTGTGACCTAGGCCCTTAAATTTGACTTGCAAATAATGGGCAGAGCTGCTTTAATAATTCGGTGAAGTGCTCTTGGATTTTTGGAGTAGTAAACATGCAAAGGCTTGAGCTTTAAATCTCCGGATGCATTACCTCCCCAGCAACGAGATTAGTCTGTCCTTTGCTGCTTTATGCCTTGGATCACTTTTTTCTTATTTCAAGAAGTAAGTTCTTTTAGGTTTTTTTTTCCAGGGCAATTTACTTTTGCCTGTGTTAAATGTTTGTTCTGGCAAATAACCCCGTCCTCAATAATTTTCTTCAACATTTCAGGAAATTTAGTTGCTACAGCTACATTGGCACTGGCTACCTCTCCTTGCAGTTTAATATTATGCATATTTGCCCTATTTTTAAAAATGATTAAACCAACCCTTACTTGCAACAAATTCCTCATCACAACTACCTTCACTTTCTAATCGTGCAAATCAGTAATAGCCTTTCCATTTCAATAATTAATCCACTATGCTGCTTAGTAATAATTGATGCTTTCGTTGGAGGACTGTCTTTTACATGTTCCATTATCCTCACTTTATCCTTTATAATTGTTCCGATAGTCGAACAACTTAAGTCTAATGCTTTCCCTGTAAATGATGGCATGTGCCTTTCTCTGAACACTTAATTATTTCTACTTTTGTTTCCATCGTAATCGCCTTTCTCTTTGCTGCTGGCTCACCTGGACTTGCAGTGGGCTTTTGCTTTGCATGTATGCTCATAAGTGTAAACACAGATTCACAAAATAAAATTAAAAAGTTAAGACAAAAGTAATACTGTGTATAAGTGACTGTACAAGTGAGGAGACTAGCCACTAGTGTAAGGATGCTGCACCAACAAACTGCCTATGCTATGAGGGTTTGCTTACATGTGCGGAAGATACTAGTTCCCGAGTTATTAATCTAATTATTTAATTATAACTTATCCTTATGGGGAGACTTGGGAGCCTATTTGTAAGTAGCAAACACCACCATAAGTCAGGTCGTCTGTAACCCAGGGACTGCCTGTACTAAATAGCTCTTAGCTTGTTGCTGCTAGTCTGATAGCATTGGTAAGGGGTAGGGTACATTCATAAAGGAAGGATGAGCCATCTCCCATTGGTTCCTCAACCTTGCTTTTGCTTCTGTCATTCCTCTGGAGTTGCTTTAGCAGATCAACAACTCCCAAACCCAGTGGCTAATTTTTTAAGCTTCATCATACTTGACTTCTTCAACATACTAGTATTTAACCTCTCACTTATTGAAACCTTGGACTGGACGTGTTCTTGTCTCCTGATCTTTGCTCACCCCTTTCCACCCTTTAAAATTAGTGTTCCCAAGTACTGTCTCTTTCATCTTCTCTTTTCCTTTATACCTCCTTCCAGCATGAGCTCATGCATTTTTTTTTTTTTTTTTTTTTTTGAGATAGAGTCTCGCTCTGTTGCATGGGCTAGAGTGCCGTGGCATCAGCCTAGCTCACAGCAACCTCAAACTCCTGGGCTCAAGCTATCCTCCTTCCTCAGCCTCCCGAGTAGCTGGGACTATAGGCATGTGCCACTATGCCTTGCTTATTTTGTCTATTTTTAGTTGTCTGGATAATTTCTTTCTATTTTTAGTAGAGACGGAGGTCTCATTCTTGCTGAGGCTGATCTTGAACTCCTGACCTCAAGTGATCTTCCCGGTGCATTGGCCTCTCAGAATGCTAGGATTACAGGCATGAGCCGCTGTAATGTCCACTTTTATTATACTTAGGTTTAACCAAGTATGGATAGCCATGTAGAAATGCTATTGGATAAAAAGGATATGATCCAATGCTAATAGACTGAGTGGGGAAACTCAGCAAGGCCTGTCTGTGTAGACTTTCTTGGCTTCTCTGAGCCAAGAAGGGTGTGGGGCAGGGCCCTGTCTGCAATGGGGGTTTTATGACCTATAGTCAAACAAAGTAGGTCATATAATTCCTTTATAGCCAACTTTTACAAAGAAAGCTGGTGGTGGGGGGGGAGTTAAAGTAATATTTTTTTATGTTTTATGGCTGGTTTTTGGGAAAAAGGGTTCTGTTTTTTGTAGCCCACCTTGAGTAAGAGGGATTCTGGTTTCCATGGCTACCCTTGGGGAAGAATGGTACTGAGAGACAGGAGGGCAGGAGAAGGTCAGAGAAAAACTTGCTCAGAAGCACGAGGCTTCTGAGCATTTTGGGGGTACTGTTTTCTGAGTCCCAATACCCACAAGAACTGAACCCCTCACTTTCCACCTAAAATCCAGTTCTTCATCCATACAAATTCCTCTTAGGTCCCTCTATGATTGCAATGTATTTATTTATCTGTTCATTCATTCTTTTTGTCTTCTTTCACCTAGCTCTTAGTGTGTGAGCAGTGTATTTTTACAAGCTAGGTATCTTGTTGGGGAAGCTTTCCCTCTATTGTTGGTTTGGTCCCTTCCATTGTCCTCTGTGCAATGCTTCAAGTGAACCTGGATCCTGAGGTCTTCCTGGTACCCTTAAGCAGCTCTCCTGGAATGCTTAGACCAGGAGCTGTTATAGCACTCATCTCGCTGTACTGTACCTTAGAGATTGAAGTTTCTGTTAGCCTTACTAGACTGACAGGTGTGTATGTGGCGGGCGAGGAATGAGGGAAGATAAGGAGGAGATTTTCCTTATTTGAGTCTCTAGTTCCAAATGGTACCAAGTAGACTGTTGAACAAGTTTATCTTTTTTGTCCCAATCTCCTATGCTTCAGAATCGTGGTTCCTTAGTCTTCCAAAAATGGCTGTATTTTCCCAGTGACTTTCCCTTTGCTGTGTAAATAGAAATTTGCATATGTTGAGGACATTTGGTGAGAATTTCTCTGTGGTGCTCTAGCAGCATTTTTTTTTTCTTAGTTCTCCTTCAGCCAACAGACACTGGCCTACATTGATGTTCAAAGGGACTGCCTATGGCCTTGGAGTCTATACCTGTGAGTCAGGTGTTTCCAGTAGACTACCTTCTGATAATGTGATGATTTACCCCTTCCAGATAACATGGACATCTTATTCTGGCAAAAATGATACATCCTCATAACCTCTGGAGCTACCCTCAGTGATAAGCTTATGAGCAAAACAACATCAGTGATGACAGAAATAAACGTAGGAGAAGTACCTTCCTATCCTTGCAAGATCTGTGGTCCCTAGTCATTTACACTAGTTGGTAGGATCATTGGGTACTTTCCCATACCTGCGGCTGTCAGCTGCTGACTTCTTAAAACTTGTGTTGACCTGTTTTATTAGTGTGCTTGAATGGTGCAATAATCAACATAAAACTATTATTGTACTTTTTTTTTTTTGAGACGGTGTCACTCTGTCACCGGCCTAGAGTGCAGCCTTATCAGAGTTTATTGCAACCTTGAACTCCTGGGCTTAAACTGTCTTCCCGCCTCAGCCTCCTGAGTAGCTGGGACTATGGCGCATGCCACCATGCCTGGCTAATTTTTGTATTTTTTGTAGAGATGGGGTCTCGCTCTTGGTCAGGCTGGTCTTGCATTCCTGGCCTCAAGCTATCTTCCTCCCTTGGCCTCCCAGAGTGCTAGGATTACAGGCGTGAGCTACCATGCAAGCCCTAATACTGTACTTTTAAAAGTCTTATACAGATATGCTTGGATTCTTGCTACAGAGGGTCATTGCTAAAGCCTACTTTGGTGTTGTTGGAAGATTGCCAAATGTCGGCTGCAGTTGCTTGAGCTTGCGGCTTGACTACAGAAATTGGTGTGTTTATAACCAAACTGGTGACATAGAATGTTTTATGTTGTAATTTCACTGTGTTGTCATATGACACAGTGCCGGTTTGTTACAGTATTGGGCTGCTCTTTATCTATTCTCATTCTAGGATTTATCTCCAAATTCCCCAAATTCCTTTGAATAACGAGTTCAAAGGAAAGTATTAAGATGAGGAAACCATGTTTTTCTGTATGTTTAGTCCTGGTAGGACAGTTACTAATGTTTTATTATTTTTTGAATAACCAAAAAGGAAAAATAAGTGACTCCGCCTATTTATTTTTCCTCTAGAACGTATTGGATTATAAACTCTTTCAGGACAGGTGCCGTATTTTATAGGTCTTTATATCCCAGCCTTAGCCTAATGGCTCAGTAGCTAAGATGCTCAGTAACTATATCCTGCTTGATTAGTATTTCTAAAAGAAATGTAAAATGTAACCTACATTTTATGCATAGTACTGGAATTGCATGCAAAAGCTTGAATTGTGCTCTTTTTCTGTTTTTCAGATGTTAATTTTGTAAATATGCAATCATCTTTTGACTCTTTTTTTATGTGATAAAACAATTTAGAGGGTAGTAATCAAATTATGCCAGAAAACTTAGTGGTAATTCAGTTATTTAGAAAAGTTCAAACTTTATCAATAGTTAAAACGATTAAATTTTCTTTAATTAGCTGTTGTGTAATTAATTTCTGACTTTAGCCAGGTTTTTTTGAGTGACATTGGAATGCAAATAATTTTGGCTTATATTTAAGTCTGAATTGGAAGGGCATGGTTTATAAGGCTTGTGGTATGTATTACAGTGTTTTAAAAAAATCTATAAATGAGAAATAAAAGACTATTCAAAGCTGGGCTTGGTGGCGCATGCCTATAATCATAACTACTTAGGAGGCTGAGGCAAGAGTGTCTCATGAGCCCAGGGAGTCCAACTTTCTCTGAGAAAAACCAAAACAACTATTCCTTACATTTCTGTTATATACTTGAGAACAACTTTAAAAAACAAAGGAAGAAACTCCCTAGCAAACCATGTATTCTTATTAGAAATACATGGTTGATTTCATGTGTAATTTATAAAAATTCCAACCCCTTTCTCCCCATTCGTACTCATTCATCTGAAGTTTTAAGGTATGACTTTGTAGTCAGTGTTGTTACCATTTAATAATCATCCAATTGGAATTATGCTCATCTTTCTTGTTAAGATTTCATTTTCAGATTTCTTTGCCCTATAAATAATTCAGAAACTGCTTCATTTCCACTGTGTGTATTCCTCCCTAAGTTTGATAACAGTGGCTGTCCCATCCTAGTAGTAGAGACTGAGGAAAGGGAAGGGAAATGAGTCTGGGTTTTTGAGTCAGAATGACCAAGGTTCCATTCCCAGCTTGGGCACTCACCATCTCTGGCAAGTCACTTCTTTGCCACTCAATCTCCTGATCTCTAAGATAGGGATAATAGCTAATTGATAGGATTGTTTGGTACATTGGTAATAGTGCCCAGTAAGTGGTGGTAGTAATGATGTTAAGATGGGCTATATCATCTGGTTACCTGGGGACCCATTTTGCAATCTTGGATTCTGTCTCAGCCAAGGCCCATTTGGGTTAAAGGAACAGACCTTCATACAATATCTAAGTCTGAAAGGAGAAATTGTAAAGACACACAGGTAGTTCCTGGAATCAAGAACAATAAGCATGGCTGGCCCTCATGAAGGCCCACCAAGAAGTGAAAACTGGCAGGTTCTCTCATTCTCTCTACCCCCGGGGCCATACAGTGTCATTTTGCTTCTCATTAGGCATTAGCTCCACTGTTGTATCTCTGTAGAGTGTGACTTCCACTGCTTTGACCTTCACACAACCAAGTGTAGAGCCCCACAGTTTCAGATATACACATATGCTGTTGGTCCATGCAAGAGCAGAGCTTGATTTTCATCTCTGAATTCTAATTCCAGATTTCTAGGAGAGTGAGAATTTGATTGGCTCTGCTTGGGTTTTTATCCGTTTCGCATTTTGTTGTGGTCAGGGCCGGCTTACAAGAAACAATGAAGGCTGCTGGGCCCACCTCTATGGCATAGGCATTTGCAGAGAAGGGGTGGTGTGCATGAGGCAGACAAACCAACAGGTGTCTAACCATGTTTACATGTGGGGATGTTTGGAGATTTTTTGATGATAGTTTTGGTACTAGAAGACTCGAAGTCTAATACTAGAAGACTGAATTTAAAATAGTTTTTGCCTTAGTGGTTTGTAACCCTGGTTGCACATTAGAGTTACCTGGGAGAATCTTTAAAATTATTCATGGCAGGCCCCACCTTTGAGTATTCTGAGTTATTACTTATGCATCTCTGTTAGGAAAAGAAAACAAACTTTCAGGTGATTTTCATGTGTGGTCAGGTTGAAAAGACTGTGGTCAGGTTGAAAACCAGTGGCCTAAAATGTTCACTGCACTGTGATAGGTCTAGGGATTTGAATTTAAGCAAAACATGGTACCTGCCACATAAAAAAAGATGGTGGTACATAAACAAAAACTGCAAGACAGTGATCAGTGACCCAAGGGAATTGTAGACAAAAAGGCTTTGGTAAGACATAGGTAGGGTCATCATTTCTTGAAAATAATGAAGGTTGATCCACCCTTTCTATAAATTTATATGTACAATAGCTTCTCAGTCTGTTTACTTCACATCTCATTTGTCCATCAGACTTTTATTCTCCTGAGGCCCAGGCAACACACGGGCTCTGGGGATGTCATTAGGAAACTGTCACTGCTTAAAGTTCTCAACCCCCAGATTTGAGCCCCAAAGAAATATGATAACACATGAGAGGCCCTAGCTGAAAAGAGGACAGTCCAGTATAACTGATACCCAGCAAAATTGAGCTGCTGGCAAAGTGACCATGACAAAAATGAAGCCCAGAGGGTAGGATGATATGGATTTAAATTGATTAGACAATGGTTCTAGGGCCCTGGCTCTCCAGGGAGGAGGCTGTGGGAGGTAGTCATGAGGACATTGATAATGATTATGATCTGAACCAAGGTGATGCCTATGAGGATCTTAATGAGAAGCCAGTAGAGTACATTATTTACAGCCTCCTAACCACAGGTGTAGTATGTTGTGTACTTTGCATGGTCTTTTCCATTAAATCTTCTATCAAGCCTATGGGGACAGATGCTTGTTGGCCTCATGGTACTATGGTAGAGGTCCCCAGTCCCTATAAAATAAAAAATGTTATATTAGTGATTGAAATTATAAAAATTATTAATAAATTTATGTTATAAAATTGTTAATTTATTTTGACTTTCATAATTTATTTATTTATAAAGAGGTTTATATTAAAAAAATAAAAACTCTCAAACAACCAGCTCCTAGGGAAAAAAAAAAACAAAAAAACCCCTCAAGGCCGACATACATTTCTGACCACTGCCTGCTCAAAACCCTGCCCTCACTGGGAATAAAAATAACTACATTATAACTATGCCCCTCACCTTTCCTAAAAATATATAAAGCACTATTATACTCTTTGCTCAGGACTCAAAATTTAGACCCTGTCTTTTGAGCCTCACCAATAAATAAACACTTATCTTCTCCCTCGCCTAGTCTCTAGGTTAGTCATTAGGAGAAGGCTCCCCCTTCTCCTCCTACAACAGTACAGATAAGAAACTGAGTCTCAGAGGGTTCAAGTGCCCAAGGTCAAACAGGTGATTGGTATCAGAACTAGATTCCAATCCAGGTGAGTTTGATTCCAGAGCCCAGGTTATTCACCTCTGCTCGTTA
>CAUYRT010069175.1:0-10931 GCA_963574885.1 Lepilemur ruficaudatus | reverse complement strand
GGTCACCATATTGATGCCGAACTTAGTGCGGACACCCGATCGGCATAGCGCACTACAGCCCAGAACTCCTGGGCTCAAGCGATCCTCCAGCCTCAGCCTCCCGTGTAGCTGGGACTACAGGCGCGCGCCACCGCGTCCGGCAATATATTTTCTTTAGTGAAGAATCTGTTTGAATGTTTGGCCCGTTTTTGAATGAGTTATTTGTTTTTTATTGCTGAGCAGTAGAAATTTGTTATATATTCTGACATATATTCAGTCATTTGCCAATATATGTTTTGCATATGTTTTCTTCTAGTTTATGGCTTGCTCATTCATTTCCTAAATAATCTATTTTGATGAGCCAAAGTGTTTACATTTGATTAAGTCAAAATTATCATTTCTTATCTTTTATGGTTAGTGCCTCTTAGGACCTGTCATAGAAACCTCTGTCTACTTCTAATTTGAAAAGGTTTTCTTTGTTTTTTCTCTAAAAGCTTTATAGTTTTAATGTACAGGTCTGTGATCCATCTCAAACTAATTTTTCAGTATGGTGTGAATTTGGGTGAGGATATTTTTGTTGTTGTTTGTTATCTAGTTATTCTAGCATCATGTGTTAAAACAAAACAAAACGAAACTGAAAACAACTTTTTTTTTGTACCTTTTTTTGGTACTTTTATCAAAAATGAAATGGTTGTATATGGGTCTATTCTTTGGTTTTCAACTTTATTACATTTGTCTACTTGTCAATTTTTATGCCAGTCCCGCATTGTCTTCTTAATTTAGCATTATGGTAAGTTTTAAAGTCAAGTAGTAGAAATCCTTCAAAGCTGTTGTTCTTTCCATGACTGTTTTGACTATTCAAGGTTTTTTTTTTTTTTTGCATTTCTGTATAAATTTTAGAATCATCTTGTCAATTTCTACAAAAAGTATATGTAACTCTGTTAGTGTTTGGAATCTATAGTTTAATTTGGGGATAACTGTCATCTTAACTATACTGTGTCTTGCAATCCATGGAAATGATGACTTTCATGATTTATTTATGTGCTCTTTAGTTTATCTAAGCAGTTCTAATTTTCACTATAAAGCTCAAATACTTGTTATTAAATGCATTCTTAAGTATATCATGTATTTCATACTTTTATAAATAGAATTATTTCTTAATTTTTAAATTGCTGCTAGTGTTGAAAAATACAATAGATTTTTGTACATTTAGCTTATATCATGTGAACTTGGCAGTTTCACTTACTGGTTGTAATAGTTGTTTTATTGAGTTCTTGGGATCTTCTACATACACAATCATGGTATCTGAAAATAGGATTTTACTTCTTTCTTTACAATCTTTGTTGGAAAAGATTCTTTATTTCTTGCCTTAGTGCACTGTTAAGACTTTAGTAAAATTCTAAATAGAAATGTTGCAAATAGGCATTTTTACTTTGTTCCCCGTAATAGGTTAAAATGCTCAGTATTTGAACATGAAATATGATGGCAATGGATTTTTAATATATTCTCAGGTTTGCTGAGAGTATCATGAATGAGTGTTGAATTTTGTCAAGTGCTTTTCTACATCCTTTGAAATGATTGTGATATTTTTCTCATTTGTTCTCTTAATATTGTGAGTGATAATGATTTTGAATGTTAAAGCAGTCCTGAATTTGTTTAAAACAAAAATAACATAATCATGTTGCATTGTTCATTTTATATATTACTGGATTAATTTAATAATATTTTTTAAAGGATGTGAAGGATAATAAATCTATAGTTTTATGCTTTGTAAATTTTGCGTTATGGCTTTGTTACCTTCATAAAACCAGTTGGGAAGTGTTCTCTCCTCAAATTGATGAAAATTTGTGTAGGATTGATGTTATTTCTTCCTTAAATGTTTGATAGAATTCACTACTGAAACCAGATAGATCTATAGTTTTTCTTTATAGGAATACTTTTGATAACAAATGTATATGTAATAGATGTAAAGCTGCTCAGATTTTATTATTCATTATGGTCAATTTTTGTAAGTTTTGTTTTTCAAATTTGTTCATTTTACCTATATTGTAGAATATGTTGGCATGTGCTAGATATTTTAAATTGTACCACAGGTCCCTGAGACACTAGTCATTATTTTTCAATCTTTTTAGCTTTCATTCTTCAGATTGGATTATTTATATTGGTATATCTTCTCCCACCTTCTTTCCTTTAGTCTTCACTTCATTTAGGCATCCCCACTCTGCTATTAATCCTATCTAGTGAATTTTTAATTTCAGGTATTATATTTTTCTATTATATAATTTCCATTTGGTCTTTTTTTATAGTTTTTATTTCCCTACTGAGAATTTTAATTTCTATTCTATGTAAGCATATTTTCTTTTACATCTTTGAGCATAATTATCATATGTATTTTAGATTCCTTTGCTAATTCCAACAACTGGGTCTTCTTGGAGTTGCAGTTTATTAATTGTTTTCTCTCTTAAGAATAGGTCACGTTTTTCTTTTTCTTTGTACATCAAGTTATTTTGGATTGTGTCTTGAATTTACTTAATAATAGGTTTTAGGTTCTCTAATTCTGTTATTTATTTATTTTTCCTCGGGAGTGTTGATTGATTTTGTTTTAGTAAGCATTTGATTTGGATGGACTAAAACTACAAAGTGTCTCCTCTGAAGTGTCCATAAGCTCAAAAACTCAGATCTCAGTTCACTTGTTTTAACTACTGTAACTGCAACTTACTGGAACTTGCTTGGAGTCTTTCTTGTGCATGCCTGATTCAGGGGTCAGTCCGATATTTGGGCAAAATTATACGCACACATATACACACGAGGTCCTTCACTTTCTGGCTCTCTCCTTTCTTGGATTGCCACATACACACACACACACTTTTCAGCAGACACATTTGGCCCAAATTCTATCATTTAGTTTCATTGGGTTCTTTAATAGGTATATACAGTTTTGCATTGGTTTTTTTACCCATCCCCATCACGTAGAATGGAAAGTCCGTTTGGCTCAAAGGCAAAATACACAATTTACCTTGAGAATTTCCTTTTTACAAGTATTCACTCTTCTTCATTCTCTGCCTATTTGGTTTTTTGGTTCGGTTGGTTGGTTGGTTTTTGTTTTGTTTTGTTTTGTTCTCCGGTCTTCTTCACTGTTGGTATAAGAAAGCTACCATTAAGATGACAAAACTGTGTCAATAGTTTAGGTACATACTTTGATTAATTGTACTGCTTCTTGTTTGAGATATAATAAACTATATTTTGATTTGAAATTGGACATATCATATTTAATGATGTAAGTATATAAGGAGCACTTTTCTCAGACTGTCCTTACAGGGGAAAATATAATGTACCAAGGATTCAAGAGGGAATTTCAGAAATTTGGATAGGCTAATTAAAACTTTTGGAATCCATTTCTTGAATGAATTTTTCTGTTTAACCCATTAACTGCCATGTGAGTTGTATTTAAATCAGGCTAGTTTTGCAACTGGGGCCTTGTGAACCATATGCAACTCACAGGGCTCTTCACCTTGGGAGCTGTGAAAACTATTTTTCAAGTTGCATATATCTCACACACAGAAAACAATAACAAATAACAAATTTTTCTTTAAATTATAAAGGATCATTTTGTTTCCAAAGTTTTTATTCTATTTTCATAATAAATCACCATGGCCCCAAGGGAAAATTTTTTTTCTAGCATGGCAATCAAGGTGTTAAAAATGGGCCATATTTGGAAAAATCTCTTAAATTACCTGTTATATACTATAATTAATTTCAGCTTGATATGCACTTAACTTAAAAAAAAAAGTTCCAAGTGAACTTTAAAGTAAGTAGTCTTCATCATTATCTTAATAATGTGATATTTCTGTTTCAGTCACCAAGGAACAGCAGCTACCACAAACTCACTGAAATAAACTTTCTATGGCTTCTAGGCTATACACAAACTGTTCATTAAAAATTTTCTTAAGATGATGAAATTATAAAAGAGTATGTAAAATTAACCAAAATTTTAGTAATAATGCATGTCAAAGTAACTATATAGTTTTTCTCTATCTTCAGTCTCCTTATGTATAAAATGAGGGCAGTTTGACTATGTGATCCCAAGACCTTACCTGGCTCCAAAAGTGTTTGATTCTAATATACAAACAATAACAAATATTATTAAATATTGTTAATGAGTATTGAATGACTAATGATGCAGTACTCTGTTATATGAGTAGTGAATAAGCAGAATTTTGATATTAAATTGTGCTGCTTTTTCTTTAAGCAAACCAGCATTTTATTTCACTTTACTTTTTCCAGCTTTACTGAGGTGTAATAGTTAAATAAAATTGTATATATTTAAGGTGTACAATGTGATGTTTTGATATACGTATACATTTTGAATAATTACCACAATCAAGCTAATATATCCATCACCTCACATAATTACCATTTTTTTCCTACAGTAAGAACAATTAAGATCTATTCTTTTAGCAAATTTAATTGTAGTAACCATGACATACGTTAGATCTCCAGAACTTATTCATCTTATAACTGAAAGTTTGTTCTTGATTGGATGGTTCACTGAGGGCACAGGTGCAATGGCCCCATACATACATAAATTTCACATTTACATTTTAGCTCCTTGACTCAGCATAATTCCCCCATCCATTCTCTCTAGTGAATTCTTAATTACTGATTATTTATATCTTTATCTGCTTTGCATTGTTTACAAGGTTTACAAGAAATTTTACATATCGTTGTATGTGTGTGAACGTGTGAGTAGGTAGCAATGAAATCATTTATGTTCTAAGCACTTGATAGAAGCATATGTTTTTATATCAACCTTGCCATTACAGGGTAGTTTGGCATATATGGGAGATCCTGCTTAATTTTATTGCATCACATTGCAAAATATTGCAAAATAACCTTGGCTGTTATGCTTCAAGGTCTCAGGTGTTGAGTCATTAGCAGCTATGAAATAGATCAGAATTGCATTACAGCTGCACGACTACAAACAAGGGTAATCCAAGATCTTTCAGGCTTAACATCAGCATATGGACAACTCCTCAGCACTTGCCTGGAAAGAGAGTTAATTTGGGAATTTTGAGCTAAATTCCCTCAGGATGACTTCTCAAAATGATTTTTAACTTCTGCAATGTGAATAGAAAGGCATGTGAAAATAAGCAGTGTGCAATTAAAACAGAGGGCAGTAACATGGAAATTTGTGCCTACGTCTTTCAAAATTGGTCATTTTATAAAGAATTATGTTTTAGTATATTCAGTTTATACTTGCATGTGCTTGGGGAATATTTAGTTCACTGACATCCTAGATATAATTAAACTAGTAATAAAAACAGATCTATGAACAATTTATCAAAATTATTGAGAGTATACTTTAAAATTAAGTGCAACATAGTATCTATCAGAATTATACACAAGAAGAAATGTTCTGAGTTGCAGAACATTTAAACTATATAAATGTGCATAGCTGTCTGCATTATTGAAACCACCTTCTGTTCTTCCTGTTTAAACCTTTTCCTTGCCTGTGTTCCCACCCATATTCTGTAAATCCCAATAGCCGATAGCCAACTCCTCCCAATAGCCCAATTTATCTTGGGGAAATCAGATCAAATTTCCTGCATAAGACCCCAGAATATTTTTCCTACATAAGACCCCAGAATATTTTTCAGTTGCACCTCAAATAAATTTAAAACGTCTCTGTGGACTATGGCAGCAGTTGTGACTGCATCTACATCTCAAACCTCAACTCCTTTCACTCCTCTCTCTTCTGCATTCCAGCCACACTGGCGTGGACATGCCAAGTGCATTTCTGATCACTAATCCTTTTGCCTACAATGCCTTGCCCCTGCCCATGGATCTTCTAATGATTTTTTTACTTAATAGACTTTATTTTTAGAGCAGTTTTACTTTTACAGAAAATTGGACACAAAGTATAGACAGTTCCCTTATACTCCCTCTCCCTTCCCATCTCTCCATGTCTTCCTATTTGCTATCTACTATTACTAACATCTTGCATTAGTATGGTATAATTGTTATAATTGGTGAAGGAATATTGATACATTATTATTAACCAAAGATCATAGTTTGCATTAGAGTTCACTCTCTGCTGTACAGTTCTGTGCATTTTGACAAATATATAATATCATGTATCCATCATTATAGTAACATACAGAATAGTTTTGCTGCCCTAAAATTCCTCTGTTCTCTACCTATTTACTCTCCTCCTGTCCCTCGAACTCTTGGCAGCCACCAATCGTTTTACAGTCTCTATATGTTTGCCTTTTGCCTTTTTCAGAAGGTCATATAGTTGAAATTATACAGTATGTAGCTTTTTTTTAATTTCATAATATTACAGGGGTACAAATGTTTAGGTTACATATATTGCCTTTGCCCCACCTGAGTCAGAGCTACAAGCATGTCCATCCCCCAGTTGGTGCACACCGCACCCATTAAGTGTGAATATACTCATTCCCTCCGCTCCTCTACCACCTGCGTAGTAACATTCATCAGGAGTTGGGCAGTATGTAGCTTTTGCAGACTAGCTTCTTTCACAAAGCCATATGCTAGGATTCCTTCATGGCTTGATAACTCATCGATTTTTATTACAGAATAAGATTTCATTGTATGCATGTGCTGAAGTTTGTTTATCTATTTACCTTATGGAAGGACATCTTGGCTGCTTCCATATTTTTGCAATTATGAAAAAGATTTCTATGAACATTCATGTGCATTTTTTGTGTGGACATAAGTTTTTAACTACTTTGGGTAAACACTAAGTGTACTATTGGATGAATCATATGATAAGACTATGTTTAATTTTGTAAGAAAATGCCAAACTGTTTTCCAAGTGGCTGTACCAATTTGAAGTCCCACCAGCAATGAATGTGAGCTCCTGTTATCCCCGCATCCTCACCAGCATTTGCTATTGCCTATGTTATAGATTTTGGCCATTCTAATAGGTATATGATAATATCACATTTTTGTTTTAATTTGCAATTTCCTGATGACATATGACGTTGAACATTTTTTCATATACTTATTTGCTATCTGTGTGTTCTGTCTGTAACATACATTAATCTCAGATAAATCTAGAATATGATGCCACAAGAATATTAGGAATTATTCTAGGTAGTATTAAAGGATTTGCATGAATGTTTTTAGAATCCCTGGTCTCTTGCCAATAGACTTTATTTTTGGAGGAAATCTATTCAATCACTTTGAACAGTCAATAGATTTCAATAAATTAGGTAAAAAAAAATGTCCCTCAACAAAATAAAGCCATATATGACAAGCCTACAGCTAACTAAGATCAGGAACAAGACAAAGATGCCCACTCTCACTACTTCTGCTCAAAATAATAATGGAAATCCTAGCCAGAGCAATTAGGCGATAGAAAGAAATAAAAGCCGTCTAAACAACAAAGGGTAAAGTGAAATTGTCTCTGATGACAACATAATCTTACATATACAGAAAATCCTAAAGAGTCCACCTAAAAACTATTAGAACAAATTCAGTGAAGTTTTAAGATACAAAATCTACTTAGAAAAAATCAGCAGCATTTCTATACAGTAATAAGGAGCTATCTTTAGAAAGAAATTAAGAAAACAATCTTATTTACAATAACATCAAAAATAATAAAATACTTACAAGTAAATTTAACCAAGGAAGCGAATCATCTGTATACTAAAAAACTATAATACATTGATGAAAGAAATTGGAGACAACACGAATAAATACAAAGATATCCAATATTCATGAATGGGAGGAATTAATATTGTTAGAATATTCATACTACCCAAAGCATTCTACAGATTCATTGCAATATCTATCAAAATTCCAATGTCATTCTTCAGAGAAATTTTTAAAAACCCCAAAATTTGTGTGAAACCACAAAAGACACTGAATAGCTAAAGCAATCTTGATCAAAAAGAACAAACTACAGGCATCACACTACTAGATTTCAAAATATGTTACAAATCTATAGTAATCAGAATAGCATATCACTGACACAAAACAGACACACTGACCAATGGAAAAAGGTAGAGATCCCATAAATAAACCCATACATATACAATGAATTGATTTTAATTTTTTTTGTACAAAATGCCCACCATGTAGTAGGTCTTTATATTTTTATTTTTTTATTTCAATATATGTAGAAGGTACAAGTGTTTTTTGTTACATGGATGAATTGTATAATGCTAAAGTCAGGGCTTTTTGTGTATCCACTACCAGAATAGCATACATTGTACTTGACAGGTAGATTTTTATCATTCACTCTCTTCCCACCCTCCCCCTTCTTAGTTTTCAATGCCTATTACACCACTTTATGAGCATGTGTATCTTTTATTTAGCTCCCACATATAAGTGAAAGTATGTACTATTTGTTTTTCTGTTCCTCAAATACTTCACTTGGGATAATGGTCTTGGTCTCTAGTCCCATCTGAATTGCTGCAAAAAAAGCATTATTTCATCCTTTTTTCTGGCTGAGTAGTACTCCATGGTGTATATATGCCAATTTTTTATCCACTTATCAGTTGATGGGCACTTAGGTTGATTCCATATCTTTGCAATTGTGAATTGTGCTGTGATAAACATTTGGGTGCAGGTGTCTTTTTAACAAAATGACTTCTTTTCTTTTGGGTAAATGCCCAGTAGTGAAATTGCTGGATCAAATGGTAGGTCAGCTTTTTGTTCTCTGAGGAATATCCATACGGCTTTCCACAGCAGTTGTACTAATTTGCATTTCTGCCAACAGTGCATAAGTGTTCCCTTTTCACTGCATCTGCACCGACATCTATTGTTTTTTAGCTTTTTAGTCAATAGCCATTTTGGTAGGGGTAAGGTGGCATGTCATTATGGTTTTAAATGTTCTTATCACAAAGAAATAATAAATATTTGAAGTGATATATTTACTGATTACCCTGATTTGATCATAACACAATGTATACATGTATCAAAATATCACATTGTACCCCATAAATATGCAATTATTTTTTGTCAATTAAAATAAAATAAAACTTTAAAAAAGTCAGTAGAAGACTCAGATAGATTGCTTCTCCTTTCCTGTAAAGGCAAATTAGCTTCAATTAATTTAAGTTGAATTTCTATTAAGCAAATAATAGAAAAGAATGTATTTGCAATCTAGGTTACATTAAATGACAAATTATCCTATCTTTCCCCTACACATAAAAGTAATCATGTGACCCAAACTTTTTATAGCTTCTACTGAAATTTAGAACAAATCAAACCAAAGGAGATTTCAAAATTGATTTCTTGGCTGCTAATGGGCCATTACATAAATATTCTTGAATTTTGAATTATCTATAAAGACTTGCCTACAGACAAGAGTTAAGTTGTCTGATTTAATCTGTAGTTATTATCATCAGGGTATTAATATATCTGTTGGGACCAACTAGTTATCTGTCACTTAGATCTTTTTGGTTATTTTTTTTTATGGGGCAAGCCATAAAAAAGGAAGACTGGAATCATTTTGGACTTTTCTATGGAGTTAGATTATCGGTCCATTCTGGATATATTTAGGAAGGCAGTGAAATTAAAGTATTTATCTTTCTATGGTTTGATAAAGCAATTAGATTCAACAGTACTTGTTGGACAAACTACTATATGACTAAAACTGCTCAAAACACTGTGATGTCTTATCAAGAAATATGTGAAAGTTTATGCATTCAAGAAATTTCCTGTTTTTATGAAGTAATAAATTAAGATACTTAAACATTGGGAAGAAAACACCAAAAACTATAAAAATAACTGCTAAGATTTTAACTCTTTAAAATTGACTAGTTAACTTTCATATCCATTATTTAATTCAATTCTCACCATAACTTTTGAAGGTATCATTACAGTGATTTTTAAAATGGAGAAAATGAGATACAGAGAGACTAAAGTGTATTTTCCCAAAGTCATTCAGAAGTGGAGGCAGGACTGGACCTAAAGGTAGATTGTAACCCTTATAAAGGCAGAAAATTACATTTATTTGTATACTAAGTTCATAGATCAGAGGTTAATCTATGTGTTTAGTATATACTTACTATAATCCTTACTGAGCATGTGTATCTATATGTGTCTATATATACACTATATGTATATCTGCCATATGTGTAGTATATATGTCTATATAGTATACATCTCTATATATGTATTCTAAGCACATGGATCAGAGCCTGGTGCATCATAACTGCTGAATAAACATTTGCTGACTAAATAAGCCAGAACTTGAGCTTCATCCAATGCCATGCTGTCTAATTGATTATGCAGTTCCCGGATGTACACAGATTGTGTTGTCTTTGTTTTACTTTCCTCCACATTTGGCATTAGAGGCTGACCCATGAAAGGTGCACAATAATGTGAGATCATGTGCAAAATAGTATGGGTTCAAGCCATGCATCAGAATAAAAGACAGAACAGATTTAATTAGAATTGTCTATAGGCTTTATAAAGAAATAAAATTGAATAGAGTTTTAGGGAATGGATGGAAGATGGAAAGTGGGGGAAGAGCATTCTGGAATGATTTAGAACTAACCATATCATTCTAAGACTTAATGTTTTATCTTCCAGAGTGATTGAAAATAAACAGATGGCATTTGCATTTATGATAAAAGTAAATAATGGAGAAATTATGGCTTAAGAAATATAACAAAAGGCAGCACAAGTCTGAAGGGTGTATGTGTGTGTGTGTGTATTCTTCCTTGTTCATTTGTGTACTGTTTGATATACCATTAGCTTTGGGTTTCTCCATTGATACATACCATGCATATAAGAATAGTATATGTTATTTTTTTTCCTATGTTATTCAGTAGTATTTTTTTTTTTTTTTTGAGACAGAGTCTCACTCTGTTGCCCGGGCTGTAGAGTGCCGTGGCTTCAGCCTAGCTCACAGCAACCTCAAACTCCTGGGCTCAAGCAATCCTTCTGCCTCAGCCTCCCGAGTAGCTGGGACTACA
>CAUYRT010069173.1:0-22601 GCA_963574885.1 Lepilemur ruficaudatus | reverse complement strand
GGCGTTCCCCTCTCGCTTGTCTATAAAAGCTGTAACCTCATGCTCAATAAACGAGACTTGATCAGAATACTGTCTTGTCTCCATCTCTCGCGTCTCTTGTCCCATCCAGCTCCCACTCCCTCCTCCAGGTTCTGCGAATAATGTACCCGCGGGTTGGGACAGCCCATGGAGTTAAAAACAGAATGTACTTACTGAGCTAGATATTATTATTAAGTAAGAGAATGAGAAAAGAAATATCCTAACTCAGAGGAAGATAAGTGGGCAGAAGACAATCTATGAGCTATTTGGGTTGAGAGGAAGAGGGATGACAGGCAATGTGGAGAAAAAAAGGAATAGTTAAGTATTGGTAGCAGAATTAAAGGTCTTGTTGGATAAATATGTTGTCATATTTGAAGAACATACCAACTCATAAATAAATAAACACAGTAACAGCAAATAAAAGTTACCATTTATAGAGCACACATAGTATGCCAGTTGTGTGTTGTGTGGCAAGTAAAAAAACTCTTTTCTAAACATAAAGAAAAAGGAAACCATTTAAGAAGTGGTGAATAAGCAATGTTTTCACATCTAAATATCTATTTATCATATCCTATGCCAGAAAAACTTTCTCCCCAAAATACTGCTCATTCACAAAACTTTGTAAAAAACGGAATACCAAAATGTAGTAAACCCTGTTAATTCTTTTTTTGTGGTTTATCTGAATTGAGATTTGAGTCAAGGCTGAATTTATGGTTCATACAAGTAAGTCTGTATTTCAAGGTACAGCAACTTCTTTCCAAAGTATCCCAATACAAGATGCAGGACATTCCTAAGGGATTACACAACTAGGTCTCAGCCAAATATCATAGGACTTCCACCACCTGAGGCAGTAATCTTCTTGAAATGCACATCCTGGAATAACTAATTACTTTTATGCATTTTAAGGTTGTAAAACTAAAAAAAAAAAAAAAATCAAGGCTAAAAGTTCACATGCATATCCTTTCTTGGATTAATGGGACAGTTCTGACTTTACTGGCTACCAATCAGGATGAACCAAAGATGTCCAGCATCTTCCAGCAACCACATAATTTACATAACAATGACATAAACTGCTCTTGATTGAGGAAATGTGCTGACATGTGTCATAAAATCCTTAAACCACAATTAATATCTTCAAAAATGATTTACATTGCTTTGCTTCACCAAACTCTGAATTGCATTCATTTGATATTTAGAAACACAAAATTCAAATGTAATATAAGACCTTAATATAAGTTGTTTCTGTGGTAAAAGAAAATATTAAATTTTTACAAAATGCCCTGGGTTTTCTTCCCTTCTTTAAAGTGAATGAATAGTCTCTTTAAATGCATTAAGTGTGCAAAGAATTAAAATAGCCTGCTAAAATCTTTCTTGATCTGTATAAGCAGGAAAGCTCTAGGTCTGGTGGACTAAAGTCTGACCTGAATCACAAAAACAAAGAGTTATAGCCCTTCAATCAGTTCCTAGACTTAAGCCCCTTCACAGACCAGGAGCCCTTGAAATAAAGAGAAGTCCAGGTCGCCTTGAGGAAGGATCATGCTGTACTGCCAAAAATGTATACTGCTGAGACTCCTCCCAGCTTTCCCTGAAGGGAACCGCAGCCATTCACCAGTGTGACTTTGCCCCGGTGAAGGAGGAATAATCAGATTTGGGAGGATTACTAAACACTGGCTCTGAACTGACACTAATTCCTAGACACCCCAAATATTACTGTGATCTGCCAGTGAGAGTAGGGGCTTGTGGAGATAAGGTGATTAATGAAGTTAATTGGCAGAATCCACACATTGATTCCCTGATCTGTAGAACAAGGTCTATAATGGCAAGAAAGGCCAAGTGAAAGCTCTAGATCTCCTTTTACCTACAGCAGTAGTAAATGAGGAGCAATGTCACACTCCTGGAATGATTGCAGAGATGAGTCCCACGAAGGATTTGAGAGATGCAGGGGCAGTAGTTCCTACAATATCCACATTCACCTTGCCTGTCTGGCCTGTGCCGCAGACAGATGGGGCTTAGAAAATGGTTGCCAAGCAATTGGTTGGACATGGGATATTTATATCATATTAGACAGAAGTGTGAATGTGTTATTGTCTTTACGCTGAGCTTAAAGTATGGTTTAAGGAGATGTATACGGGTGACAAGTTTACAAAGAGCAGGTTGTGGTGACTTTGTAATATGTCAAACTGCTAGAAAACTGCATGTCCCAGAGTTCCCTGTCCTGTATGTTTGGCTAGGGTGGACCTTGAGTCAGATTCTTATAGGAAATTTGGATGATGGAAGTGAAGCAGCAGCTGTTTTGTAGCTCACACATATCACTTATCAGATGACATCAGGCAGAGGCCAGGCCTGCAACTTCTCCACCTTCCTGTGGATTTTTTCTCAGCTTCTCTGACTTCTGGGCCAAGCTTTTGCAGGACTTACCAGCAAGGTTAGGGGCAAAAGGCATTAACACATGTCTTGGTCCATCCCTGCGGACTCCAGCTCACACTCAGGTTTTCCAGCACGTTCTTGCTTTCTCAGCTTCTGTTTCTGATTGTTTACCTTGTGGACTTCAAGCTCCAGCGTCAGACAAGAAGACAAGAGATGTACAAAGACCCCTCAACCTAAGCAGCTCCCAAAGTTGCATAAGGTAAAAAAAAATTACATTTCAGTTTTTCTGCTTCTCTGATTAAACAATAACTCATACAGTAGAGAAAAGAAATATTGGAGGCACAGGCAAGAGGTGTAATAATTATGAAAAAGAGGTAGAAAGACGTCTTTAGAACACACGTGGAGAGATTCAGAGAAGTAGAAGAACAACCTTTTCTCTAAACTGAAGGCAAAAAAGATACTCAGAAAAAGTCAACATGAAAAAACTATTAGATTTTAGAGTTCACTCTGAGTCACTAGAATTTCTAGAAAAGAGGGCAGGGTCTCTGCAGTGAGAGAGAGAATGTTGTAACGGGGAGCTTGAGAGTAGTAAAGGTTCAGGAAAAATGCTGTGAAGTTTTAAAGGCAGCAAATAATTGCATATTTTAAAAGTTTAGCAGGAATGACCTAGATGATAACGGATTATTATGAATTCATTAAGGTCTCTTACTTTATCCTTCCCCTTCTATAAGAGAGAAGAATAAGCAGACAACAGGAGCAGTTCACCATGAGTGAGGCAGAGTAGAAGCTACGAGTATAGCAGCCCAGGGTGTTCCGCAGAGGTAGCATTAAAATAATGAACTGTGGTAACCAGAGCGGGTCAGGGTCCTACCAGGTTGGAGTGGCTTACTGTATAGAAATGTGTATTAGGAGTTGACTGTCTATTTTGTTGTGGGTAAGCAGCAAATTCCCTGGATATTATAAATTAAAAGGCAAAAATTAATCAGTAACAATATTTTCAGAGAGAAAAACCTCAAGCTCCAAACTTGATGTCCAAGAGTGCTCCGTAATGCTGAGCTCCTGTGTGTGGAAAATGCAGATGGAAGTCAGGGGCCGAAGCAATTAAGCTGAGACAACAGTCCTAAGAATACTGTAGTTTTTGTACAATTTTTCGGATAATCTGTCCATAGCCTCTGCTTCCAATCTATAAAAGCAGATGAGGAAATGCCCGATTCAATCCTCAAGTCTATTCTCCCAGCTCTGTTATTTGGAAACAATTTCAGGTGTAGATTTCTCTCTCTAAGCCTCCCTAAGCCTGACATCCTCAACAAAGGCTTTCCAATACCCTGCTGTTTCAGAGAAATACCAATAGCTTTTTGTATGTCGAATCCAAATCTGCTGTTTGTTTGGAACCTTTTATCTATCTTGTCATTGTATGTGAATGACTTAAACAGGCGCTAAAGTTTGATGAAATCTAGGGAAAATCTTTTTTCCTCTGGGTTTCCTCTGCTTATTAATTTCCTTATGTTTACTATTTTATCACACATCTTTTCATAAATATTGGGACTTATTACAATGAAGATTCATATTAAGAAATGTATTAAAATGTCAGCATCTAAAATTAGTCTATGAATACAGGCTTCTTTACCACAATTGTTTACTCACCCGTATTTCTTCACAAAGGTAAGCACTTGAGTCCATGCTAGGATCAAGTCAAACTAACTATTTGTCATTTTCCCCTTCCTTCCTCCTCAAAGATTCCTCTTGAAAATTTTTCACTTTGATAAAGTTTTTCAGTCAAAATGTCTTATGGAAGTCCTCTGTAATCACAACACAATAATAATACCCAAAAGCCTAATGCTTCTGAGAGGCAATCACTTTTTTAGCTATTGTCACATACAAATTGCATGTTATGCCTTGTGTGGACTGTTAAACTCTGAGGCATAGACCTTATAGTCCCTCCATGGTTTGTTTTAGGGTTGTTTTTTTGTTTGTTTTGTTTGTTTTCTTGGGTTTTTTTTTTAATGGTACTGAGTATACAGCTTATGCTCAAAAAATAATAAATAACAATCATGGATTTCATTTGCAAGTGGGATCATTTGAGAAATGAATTTTTTCATGTGCGCTTGCCAACAAATTCTCTACTCAGGGGAAAATGTCCTCATCCACTCTGCCCCTGAATACAGGTTAGATCAGATACATAATTTATTCTCAGACACATATCGTACAGTATATCAGGGTACTAGAAAAAAACAATAATGCAGTATTCCTGGGAATGATGGTACACCATGTGATAACAGCAAAAGGTTATTGCCACAAACACATTATAGCACATTCCCACTCTGACAGACCAGCCAGCAACCAGATACCCAGAGCCAACCAGCCACCACTACCCTCTAAAAACACAGAAAGTATGAATGCCTGATAGGGTCCAGTTCAACTTTGTCTAGTAGAAAGTCACAGTATTTTTTCATAACTTATTGGAATCATTCAATATGAATTTTTTTTTAGGGCCTGCTATATGCATAGCACCATTTTAGATAATAACAGATTACTAACATCCATGTCCTTCCCCAACGGGTTCACAGTTTTATGGGGTAGAAAGATGTGTAAATAAATAATTACCACACAGCATGGTGTGATAAATGCTCAGGCAGTAATTTATAGAAGGTACCATAAAAATACAGAGGAAGGAATACTAAATTCTGTGTCACTCTCCACATTTTTCAAGATATTTCTTCCATACTAAAGTATTAATATGTACTTGCCAAGAAAGCAAATTCCCATGATTTTTAATACAACATGAATTTATGTCAGAAGTGTGTCTTCTCTTACACCCCAACATCATTATAACTTTGTTGATTGCTTTATTTTCTCCTCGTAAATGTTTCTTGGGAAAGACTGGTTTATTTACAAGAATTAACTTACTTAGAGACAGTTACTTATGGAGTATGATTTGAGGTCCCTTATTTGGCTTCCCTGATGATCTTCCAAGTTCCTGCAGTGCCTACTACTCATATTTAGCTTTCCTTAAAGTAGGACTAACAGAGTTCCACAAACTATTTTTTTAATTCAAGATCCCTGGAAGGTAAACTATGTTTAGCCACTTAGACATTTCACAAAATCTAAAAATATTACATCTAAAACTAAACGCATAACCCCCCCCACTAAACTATCCCTCCTTCAGTCTCCCCCATCTCTGCACAATCCCTTCTATGCTCCTAGCTGCTCTTGTCAGAAATCTGAAAGTCATCATATTTTCAACTCCTCCACCAAAACTGCTCTTTTCAAGGTTTGCCAAAGCCTCTGTGTTGCTAAAAACATCTGTTGGTCCATCTCAATATGCATGTTATTTGAGTTATCTGAAATACTTGACACAGTTGATCACTTCTTCTACCTTGAAATAATTTATTTACTCAATTTTCTAGACACCATCCTTGTCTTTTCTGATTTTTCTCCCAACTTACTGTTTGCTCCTTTTCAAGAACTGGTTCCTCCAATTCTCCCTGACTTTTTAGTGGTGGAGTGCCCGAGGGTTCAGTCCCTGGGTCTTTTCTCTTTTTTTATTCAAATAAATTCCCTTGACAATCTCAATCAGTCACGTGGCTCTTAATACCATCCATGAGCTATGCTATGGGCTGACTTGTACACTTTCAAAATGGGTATGCAGAAGTCCTAACCTCCAGCACCTCGGAATGTGACTGTATTTGGGGATAGGGTCTTTAAAGAGATAATTAAGTTAAAATGAGATCATTAGGGTGAGCCACAATCCCATGGCTAGTTCGTCATAAGAAGAGATTCGGACACAGACAGACACACAGAGGGAAGGTCACATGAAGACACAGGGAGAAGACGGCCATCTACAAGCCAAGGAGAGAGGCATCAGAAGAAACCAACCCTTCCAACACCTCTCAGACTTCTAGCCTCCAGAACTATGAGAAAATATGTTTCTATTGTTAAGCCATCCAGTCTGTGGTACTTTGTTATGGCAGCCCTCACAAACTAATAGAAACTAAATATACGCATGACCTCAGTCCTTTGTATCCATCTGCCTGCTCTACATCTCATCGTAGATGACCTAACAAGTATCTGAACCTTATATTTCCCAAACCTGGTTTCCCATCTAAGGAAATGGCAAAACTATCTTTCTGTTGCTTACACCAAAAAGTTTGCAGTCATCTCAACTCCTCTCTTCTTCTCTTGCCCCATGTCAACCCATTAGCAATCCTGTAGATCCCACCCTCAAAATAAATCCAGAATACAACTATTTCTCCCCCTTCACTGATGCTAGCCTGGTCTTAGCCACCATGCCCCCTCAACTGGGATTAGTACACAAGCCTCCTAAGTGGCCTCCCTGCTTCTGCTCTGATGTCTAATTCATTTCTATTTTCAACACAGCTTGCAGAGTGATGCTAGTTAAACAGAAGTTGGATCATGCCAGCTTTCTACTCAAAACCCTCCAAAGGTTTTACTTCTCACCCCAAGTAAAAACCAAAGTCATATAATGGCAAAAAAAAAAAAAGAAAAAGAAAAAAAAGAAAGGAAAGGAGAAAAGGAAAGGGAAAGGGAAAAGGAAAAAGACAAGAAAAGAAAGAAATCCCTATATCACTACTTCCCTTCCCTTTCTGACCTCAGTTTCTGTGGCTCTTCCCATCACTCACTCTGTCATCCTTTGAAAATGACAGTCACTGCTCCCATCTTGGTCTCTGCACTTGCTGCTCCTTCTGCCTGGGGTGCACTGTCCACATCTCCGCATTGCTCAGCCTTTCCCCTTCCTTCACCTCCTGTAGGTATTACTCAGATGTCACCTTCTCAGTGACACAGTGAGGACTGCTGTGGTCAGGATATTTAAAACTGCCATCTTTCCTCACTAACCAGCCTGCCTCCACCCCAATCATTTTGCACCATAGCATATGTCACCTGTAAACATACTTTATATTTTTCTTATGTAATTTTAGCTGATCTTACTTATTATATGTCTTCCCCATGCCACACGAATACCCAATTAGAATGGGAGTTCTGAAACATCAGAGATTTTTCATTTGTTTGATTCACTGTTTTCAATCATATAAGACAATCAATAGGTTTCTGTTGAATGAATCATATATTGATTTTTGGGATTATTGGTATAATTTAAAACTTATCTACCTATTAGGCAGGCTGTAAGGTCAATAAGGAGATGAACAAAGTTTGTTTTGCTCACTAGTGAATTTTTAATACCTAGCACTGTCCTTGGCTAGGAAGTTATTTAAATATCATTTTATCAATAAATAAATGAATAGATGGATCATACATCAGTATCAATTATTTCAAAAGAGATTTAAAAACCAATCACCTTGAGAGTGACTTACAAATACGCAACTAAATGTGAATCAAATCAGTTATTCATTGGTAAAAGTAACAATAGCATGATATAATATAAAAGTTTATCATTATAGAAAAATCATTTAACCATTCAAAATAAAATGCCCAAAGACAAATCTAATAAATCTAATAAACCTAACATTGGATGAAATAAAGTAAACATCAGAAAAACAAATGCATTGTGATATTCATTTTATAAACTGAAAGCATGCAAAATGACTATTGCCAACAGGTATGCACATGAAAAAAAATTCATGTGAATGACAAGTATCAAATTCATGAGAGTATATACTCTCATGGGAGTATATACTCAACTAGGAGAAAGGAATTGCAATTAGAAGGCACATAAGGAATTCCAACTGGGTTTGTGACATTTTCTTTGCATGATCAGTTGTGGATACATGGCTGCTTGTTAGAGTATCCTTTAAGCATTCTTGTTTGTCTGAAATAATTCCAAATAAATAAGAATACAATTATCTACATAGAATATAATGCCCATAATCCAAGAGGAGCTTTAAATTACCTCTATGTTTTTTCTTTGCTAGCCTACTTAAGCAAGCTTTTCCTCATTTCCTGGGAAGCATAACCACTTCCAATGATCAGACTGCTTGCTCACCCAACCTTTGCCTATTCCTGTTGTGCACTGAATCCTGACTGATGTTAACACTTTAGCACATGGGAAAAAAATCATTTACTTGCTAATAGTTTTTATTCTTTCAAATAAGCTATAATTATCTAATATCATATCTAAGTTCATTCTATAATAGCTAAAAATAAAGTGCAATTAGAAACATGGCTTTTTCTTTTATTGATGTTTCCAGAAAAACGATCTTGAGGAAATCACTAGGGAGTACAGTTTTCAGTCCGAATTAAATTTCCTCTTATTGAGCCAATTGGTATCACTCTTGGCTATATGCGGTTCTTAATTCTTAATATTCAAGTCCTGAAGGATGCCTGAAGGGGAAAAACATTGTTTCAAAATTCTTGGTATGGAGATTAAAAGTTCCAACAAAGTTTTTAAATGTGATTAACTCTTATGTCCCTGGGAGGGCCTAGTACGGTATTACAACATCACACACTGTAGAGCCTAAAATGCAACTTAGAAATGAGCCCTCGCATTTTACAGAGAGAAAACCATGTGTCTATATAGTACAGAGTTTGTACCAGATCTCAAGTTTCCCAAGTTCTGGGCTGACACTCTTAGGCTAGTTCCAGAAAATGTAGAGTCTAGTGATATCTCCATAGAAGGAAAGTAAAGGACTCAACACTTTTTGAGAATTCGGCTGGCCCTGCTAGGGACTTCAAAGAGGTTATTTTTTTTCCACTTTGATAACGACTTTATGAGTTAGGAATTGTGAGTCCATTTTCCTGAAGAGCAAACTGGAGCTCAGAGAGGTTACATCACTTACCCGAGTTCTCATAAGGAACAGTGATAGGACCAGAGTCCAGGCAGGATTTGTCGAGGTCCACAGCTGTGCTTACTCTACTCTGCCTGCTCCTCTAAACAGCTAGTGATGAGCTAAGAGAAGGGAGGGGGCCATTAAAGCAGTGGGCTATATTCCCCCCAAGATACAATATTCCCCCCAAGGGGGTAAACATTCTTACTGCAATGCTTTGTGGTCCTCCAGGAGTCACAGTACATACTATTAAATAGGATATACAATATACCTGTGGTATCAAAATTTCATGGATGGGGAAGTAATCAGGGGAAAAATTGTCTAAAGAGTTGCCTTAGCGGAATGATAAATGAAATTTTGAAAAAGGTTGTGAAGCAAAGGAATCAAGTATTGATATGTGCTACAACATGGAAGAACCTTGAAAATATTACGCTTAGTAAAAAAAGTCAGACGCAAAAGGCCACATACTGTATGAATCCTTTCATATGAAATGTCCAGAGTAGGAAAATCTTTAGAGATAGAAACTAGGTCAGTGGTTGCCAGGGTTGGGGGGAGCAGGGAATGGGCAGTGACTACTTAATGGTTATGGGGTTTCTTTTTGGGGCAATGAAAATATTCTGGAATTAAATAGATGTGATAGCTGCACAATCTTGTGAATATGCTAATTGAATTGGTGAATTTTATGGTTTGTGAATTATATATCAACAAAAAAGTTAACTTTTAAAAAATGAAAAAGGTTGTGAAGCACTGCTCTACATATTTCAAGAGCAAAAATGTAAGTCAATTTTTAAGCCATTTTTGAGACTACGTATAAACTCAAAATCAAGACGTGTTTCTCAGTTCTGTTAAATGTATGTTTTCAAGCATCAGTGATTCTTTTCTTTCATAAGATACAGGCTTTATGCTGGTCAAAGCATGGGTTTTAGAATCAAGCAGACTTATCAAGTTGTCAAATCAGCTCAACTATTCATAAGTTTTACAATGACCTGGACTTTCTGAGTACCTCACAGTACCACTGAAATAATGAAATGCAATAGCATGTGACATGCCAAACATATAGTAAACTTTCAGTGAAAATGAATCCTTTCTCTCATATTTGGCTATTAATTTCTTTGAATAGAAAATCTCTAAGCTAGAAAAAATAATACAAAAATTGGTTAAAATAAAGATTATTTTTCTTTGGCGAAAGAACTGAATATTTCTGACCTTTATAGAATTATGCAGTTTCCTGGTGGTTGAGATTTAATATTTGAACACTTAAGAAAGTAGGTGAGGGCTGTATAGGAATATAGCAGTGGAATTTGTTGTCATCTTAATTTGTAATTATCTTAATTTTATCTAAGAAGAGCAGAAATAAAATTTCTCATCAAAAAAGTAGATGTGGCTCCTCACTACTCCACCAGCGGATTCATTTCAAGACACTGTGTCTAGTCCCAGATGCTCTGGGCCAATGTCCGTCCATTAAATGCTGGAGAAATTAAACCTTTCTAGTCCCAAAGTGGTAAAGGCAAAATCATTCTTTGCTGCTCCTTCTCTTTTTTTAATCAATTTGAAAATGTTACTAGAAGCTGATCATCATGTCAAACTTAAAAATATCCAAAACTTCCTTCTCACACCCTGTTTCACTTCACTTCCAAAATATGTTTTGAAGTGCCCTTCTTGAGTTTTACATTATGTCTGGACTTCTGCCTAGTACGGTATTGAGTACTCTGGATAGGTACCCTGGATAGGCTATTTTGCTTCATTGTGTCACATTATATTGCAGAACCAATTATCCTATGTCAGTGCAATTTTCTACATAAATAGCATTGACTACAGTTGATACTGTGGCTCAGAGGCTGTAGAAATATGCAAAGTCCTAATTGGGAGATTAGCTTTCTTTAAAATTTTGTTTAAATGAATTAGCTTATTTTCTTTCCTTTCATCTGCCTGTTTTCTGCCTCTTGTTTAGAATTCAGTACAAATGAACCATCACTTTAATAGCCAAGACTGTAAAAGAGGGAGGACATTCAAACAAAATGATATTTCATCCAAAGAACATGCAAGGAATCCACATTTAACTGTCTTCATCACTATTTCATAATTTAGACCCTGCATTAATTTCTGTCAAGTCTTGAGTTCTTGCTTTGTTTGTTTATTTGGGATAAAATATATCATCATCTCATCTACACACCAGGAGCAAAATATACAGGAAGCTTTGCCAGGCCTACAGACATGCAAAAACTGAGCATTCTCAAACTATTTAAAGATCAATCTACTTTGAAAGAACCTACAAGAATGATTTTGCTATCGTTTTAAGTGAGCATTTCTGTGAATTTTCAAGTTTGAAATGTTATATTCAAATAATTTCCATCTATATATAAATATAAATGTAGCAATCAAAATATACTTAGCATTGCATGACATCATACAAGATACTTTATGAAAAAGGAGTCATTTATAAACTCAGAAAAGTAATGCTAGAGTCTGCAGAAACAAAACTGTACTCCTATTACAGAAGGAGCTGGATCTTTCTCCTTTGATCTCAGAAGTTCCTCTGGAATTTACATAACATGCCTTAGACACAATCAATAACCTAAACAAGGCTTAAAATCTAGTGTTCCAAAATATACCTTCTACATATACTTTTCATAAACTTTGGATGAATCACCAGGATCAAAACCCAGAAAGCCTTCATTCAACAACACCCACCGAGTGCCAGCCACTGATTTGAAGCTTAGTTTGAAAAGGTAGTGAAAGGGAGTTTGCTTCCTATATGAGGCACAGCGGTGGGTATATTAGGGTAAGTCAAGGTCTGAGGGAAGAGAGACAATTTGTTTTATTCATGTCTTCACTATATACATCTGAATCATTTAGCTTGCAACATTAAGAAATGGTTTAAGTTGCTTTTTTCTGCATCATTTTATAACTTACTTGAAAGAAGTCAGTTTTGACCTTCCAGATATCCTAGAAAATCCCATCAGATTGATACATTACCACTTCCATTTTTAACAGTATACAGAAACAAAATATAGACTCATTCTGAACCATAGCAGTAAATGTTCTGCAGCAATAAATGAATTGTTAAAAATATACATAAGTTAGAATGACAGGTTAAACTGGTGTTGAAGGCGAGTGTCTGTGGATAAGTATGTACTAGACTGCAGCTTGACTTCTAGAATCTCTAGACTTAGAAGATGTGAAAGATTTTGTGAGTGAAAAGCACCCTAGGGTACAATCTGCTATCAAATATTTATCTTCAGTCTCACCAAGAACTCCATACCCATAAGATAGACATATAGGAAGCAAAGATGAGACCATTGTGATGACGTTTAGCTGATTTGTTCTTCTTGCATACTCCCATCTGAAGGGTCAGGGCTTCGTTAGAATACGCCATCAAAAATAAGCAGAGAATACAGAAACTGAAAATGCAGTACATGGACAAAACTACTTTGAAAGGAAACGTTTGCCTGATTCTTCTCTAAGAAATCAATAGATCCTTAGGACTATGTAATAAAATTCAAAAGGAAAAATCACATCCCCTAAGTCTTAGGTATGTGACCACATGTCATCAGCCTAGTATGTCTTCTCTTCAATATTGCAAAGCGATTCATTTTTCCATTAGCTCTCTTTCAACAAATATTTGTTCCATGTCTGCCATGTAATGGGAGCTATGCCCTGACTACGGCAGTGAATAGGAGGAAGTAACCCTACAAAGATCACAGACAAGAGTACTCCACACTTTATTCCTCTAAGTTCCTCATAAGAATACCTCACTGAGAATAGCACTGCAAAATGTTACATACTAAACTTTCTTCACTTCCCTTTTCAGACTATCAAACCCTCCAACTTACATTCATAAATCTATTTTAAATAATCTTGTTAATTTATATGGCAATGGAGAATGAATCTTCACTTCTAAGATGGGAGCACCATAGGGTTATATTGAGTCAGAGGGAATTTGACGAATTACACTGGATTTTAGAAGCCATCATACAGAAAAATTGTTGCTTTATAATTTATTTCAATTTTATTCAATCTATGATCATGCAACTTAACATTAAAAGTATCACAGAACATCAATATGATTTTTGTTAAATAAAAGAGTGAGAAAATATTGGCTGTGTCCAAGAAGTGGCCTCTATTTCCATAAACAGCCATATTACGGGGTTGGCGTCACAGTACTGAGCACAAATGACTTTTCCTAATAAAAGAAATACTAATACTTCATGGAAATTTTCTATATTCTTGAAATCTGTAGATAATTTGAAAATAGATATATAGAAAAACTGTATCTCAGAAAGAACCAAAGAGCATACCCTCAAACACTAAGCATCAAGTAAAGTTTCCATGAAGACCAAACACCATATCACTACCAGGACACTTATGGCCTCCCTAGAACTTGTATTACTGGTGATTTTGTCAGAAAAACTTGAAAAATACTTTCTCTTTTAATCTCTGCAAGATGAATCAGGAACCCTCACCAACCCATGTCAATTGATTTCAGATGCAGTCTTTGCTCAAGTTAAATTCAATTGAATTTTTTTATCTAAACAACATATAACTACTAGGTGTTGGATGTATACATGCTAATTAAAGTGTCAGATTTCCACAAAACATGTTTGGGCAGAACCTTTTGTTTCTCTGGGGAAAAAGAAAGAAATTCTTTCAGTTGTCAAGGAGTACTTTATAAACCAAACAGATCAAGAAGCCATACTTGCATTTTATCCTGTTGTCATTTCTACCTGTATGTCCCTAACTCACCCTCCGGCACAGATCCTCTGTATCATAGGGCTGTAATGTCAGGCTTTCGTCACCTGTCAAGGACAGCTCCCTTGCACTAGCTCTTCTTGCCCCTAAAAACAATCTTCTAGAAGCACATATGGTGCCTTTTTTTTTTCTTCTGTAAGATTTCAGTTTGACTGTTCTCTCGTCACAGGAACCTTTCCAGATCACCTGTGTTCATTTGGTAACCAAAACTGTTTAACAAATAAACCAAGATGTAATGGCTCAAACACAACAGGGGTTCCCTTCCCTTTCAGTGAAGAACCCAGGCAAAACTTGCAGCTTGCAGCCAGGGTGGGAGGCTTTGCTCCATATGATCATTCAGGGACCCAAGCTGACTTCGGCTCTGCCAATTTTAACACATGACTTCCAAGATTGCTCTGGTCACTTTGATCATTGTTGTGACCTTGAAGCTCACAAAAAGAAATAAAAAGCATTAAAACCCATGTGAGAAAGACCTGGAAGTGGCACATGTCACTTCTGCACATGGACCACTGGAAAGAGCTACTCAAATGGCTACTGGACTACTTAGTGTATCAAAATTTAGAAATTCAGGCCGGGCGCAGTGGCTCACGCCTGTAACCCTAGCACTCTGGGAGGCCGAGGCGGGTGGATCGCTCAAGGTCAGGAGTTCGAAACCAGCCTGAGCAAGAGTGAGACCCCGTCTCTACTAAAAGTAGAAAGAAATTAATTGGACAACTAAAAATATATGAAAAAAAAATTTAGAAATTCAGTGTAGTTGGGAAGCCATGTGACATGTTATGGTATAAAAAGAGAAGAGTGAACTCCGATGGAAAACTAACAGTGGCTGCTCTACCACACTGGTTTTAAGTCACTTCTGTTACCTTTCTGTCTTTCCCATTAATATGTGAGAGCTTCAAGGCAAGACTTTGTCTTGCTCGTGTCTATATGCTCAACATTAGAATATGACTTGGCATCTAACAGATGATCGAATAATATCTGTTGACTGACTCATTTACCAGGCTACTTACTGTCTCCAATACTTTTGTAGAATGATACCCAGATATTTGATTTCCATGATTCCTTGATGCCTAAGAGTCTACTTTCAGAAATAACCATGTTCACCTCTTCTTACTATGTGCCCTTTTGTGACCATCAAATAATAGAACAATTTCTAGCATTTATTGAGTAGCTGCCATGTGCCACGTGCTACACTAAATGCTCCACATGTGTTGTCTCATTTAATCTTCACAATAACCCTAGGAAGTAGGCATTCTTATTAGTCCCATTGCACAAATGAAGAAAGTGAGGCTTCGAAAGTAACTTACTTAGTACTTATACTGTAAGTCATTTGCTCAAAGCCTACAATGACTAAGGTGGGGAACTGGGACTTAAATCCAGTTCTAGATCCCAGTCTCCAGAGCCTGAGCTTAACCATTAGGCTCTCTGGCCTGTCAAAAATTATTAGTTAATTTAAAGCAGTGGTTCTCAAGTGGGGGCACTTTTGACAATATCTGGGGTCATTTCTGATTCTGGTGACCGAGGTGGGGTTGTTATCTGCATCTAGAGGATAGAGACAAGGATTGCTGTTAATCATCCTACATGCACAGGACTACCCCCAACAACAAAGAATTATTCAGCTCAAAACATCAACAGTGCTGATTTAGAGGGACACATCTGTTAGTCAACAACATGTTGCTTTGGACAAATTATAAGCAAATATATTCTTCTGACTTTTTCAAAGGTTACTTTTTGTCCGCTTAAAAACTCTTTTTGAGATTGTCCTATTATGTTGTTATTTACTTCCTCTTTTTACACTTTGGATTCTAATTGAAATTTATCCCTGGACATTTGATTATCATTTTAAAGCTCAAGTTGTCTTTTGTGACAGCTCAGGAAGGTCTCCACTATTTTTCATTCTAATATCTTTGTATATACTACCTCTTCAACGACACCTTCCTCTACAGGTTTGTAACCTTTGTAACAACCTCCTCAACCTAGACCTAAACCAAATATTCATATAGCTCCCCCTTCCCTCATTAACTTACCAAAAATACTTAACCCATTTGAGGCCACTGTGTTCTCTTAAATTTAGCCAGGATTTTAATGACCACCCTCACCTTATTAAAAAATAAAATGAAAAGAACAAGTTAATAGCAAAGCCAAGATAAAACACAAGGCCTCCTAGCTCCTGGTTGATCATTATTTATAAGAAACCATACTGCTTCCATACCTGAGAAAACGTCCAAGTACATTTATCCTGTCTCATATTAATGCTTTTATTAAATAATATAGCTAGAGCCAACAAGAAAGTTAGAGAAGAATACTAATTTCCAAATAAGTTATTTGATATAATTTGCTTTGTATATTTTCTCTGACACAACTACATTTTAAGAAAGCAAAACTACTGATTTTCACTTGTCAAATTACTTTTTAGTGGCCTTATAGTCAAACAGCACGAATATATTCTTCATGAAATTTTCATTGGAATGCTTTATTTTAAATGCAGTAGTATTTAGTAAGATGGAAATCACAGAGAGCATGAAGAAACTCCAGTATCCAGGGGAGAGAATGGTGAGAATTTTAACATTTCCTCTAACTTGCTACCTGCCTAGAGTTTTTATTTTAAATTGATTTGGGAGGGGAAGGGGATGACAGGATGGAGGCAAGAGATGGGTATTGAGGATGATGGAAGGAAAAAGATTGTAGATGGAAAGATCTACTTAAAGGAAAACAGAGAGAAACTAATCTGAGAAAATCAGAAAGCAAATGGCCCCAAATGTGAGCTTACCACCACCAAACCAAGGATCTACAGGTGTTTTCTTCCCTTTTCCTACAGAGACAAGATTGTCAGGATGTCAAGCACCTGACTGAACTCTGCTGTACTGCACTGTGAATTCCAGAGCTACGTCTGTCATTCTGCCCATCTGTTTCCAATTTAACATGCTCTTTCTCTCCAGATAGCTTTACAAATCGCTAAGCACACTTAATGTGGTGACGACCCAACCAGGAAGGATGTGTCAGACTGCTAGCTCTGCTGCTTCTTTCAAATGAGTGTCCCGACAGGCAAAACATACCAGCAGCTATTCCTTAACAGGGATTTCCGTGGCAGTGAGCACCCTGGAACTGGGTATGTTCTTGTTTGTGACCTTGGCTGCTGTTTCACTGCAATTATCTTAGAAGACCTACAGGTAAAATCTAGGCTTTCTCATGAATATGGAATTTTTATGGAAATCAACATCAAATATGGAATGTAAGCTTTTGTAGAACAATGAAGAAGCAACAGATGTGAATGAGCGAGAAGGGAAAAACAAGAGGAACCAGATGGTTAACACCCTTATGAAAAATGAATATAAGATGCAGCACAATGTCCCTCTTGATAGAAATAGAAATACTGTAGCCTTACAGAGAATTTGGTTCCCCATTTAATCTTTTCCTATCCTCCATCATTCTAGTTCCTTGCCACTCTACTGTAATGCTAATTCTGGGATTTTATAAACCCAGAGTGTCTTATTTGTCATGGAACTCTGAACCACACAATTAAAGAATTGACCTAACCATAAAGTCACATCAGATCTGAATGGCTATTTGAGCCCAGAAAGACTAGAGGTAAAGAAAAAAAGAAAACAAAAACAAAACAAAAAACCGTTTTAAGATGTTCCCAGTAAAAAGAGTGGCAAAAGTGAGAAAGATAAATGCACAGAGTGCTGATTACATATAAAACATCCCATAGAGGTGCAAAAAGTTCAATGTTCCAAATAAATTAGCATTTAGAAGTTCACCTGGAATTATATCTACAAATTCCAAAATTGAATAAGGTATACCCCCACCAATATGTGCAAACACACATGTTATGGATGTAAAATCATGACATACAATTCCATATGTTCAGCACATAATTTAAGGTGTGAATTTTTTCATACTGCAAAACCATTCGGTGCAGTTTATCATGACTCAGGCTAAAAGACATTACATCTTGTGCCTATAGTCGGAGTTCTCAAAGGCATCCACATATGAAAAAGTCCCTTAGAGACCTAAGTAAATAAAAAGTAATTGAAAGGAGAATTAAGAAAGAAGGAACAAAAGCAAATTAGCTTTAAGGCGTTTATGTAGTTTTTGCCCAAATCATGTTCTTTATAAGTTCTTCAAGAGAACTTATAAAATGTTTTTAAAAAGAAAGAGAAAAAATAAAATAAAATAAAAGGAAAGAGAAATGAATGGAGAGGAAAAAAGTAGATTTTACTCCAGCTCTAATTGGTCTTAGATAAAAGACATGATGAGGTATTAATTTGTATGACCATTCTATTAATAGTAAAGGCCTATTTTACTAATTCATATTTCCAGGTTATCAATAAATTCTATGTAAACTTAAATCTAACAGCAACCAGTTTACTGCCTGTAAAATGAATGTAAACAACCTTTACCACCTGTTTTAGTGAATGTTATACTTGAATTATTAAAACACGTAAAATTCTTAAATAATGCAAGAAATGATGTGTATTTATGATAATACTATACCTTTATGAGGGTGGCCAATTCTCTGGAATGTGTTAAGCCACTGAAAGATTTCCAGAGCTGCCTCCTTAAACAGAGACCCAAATAAAGCATCTCAATTTTGGAAAAATGTTAAATTTGCATGTGTAAGTAATTATAGTTTAAAGCAGTATTCCCTCAGGCAAACCTTTTTTCTCCACTTTTTGCAAATGAAGTTAAAGACAGATATACTGGATTTGAAAATCTTTTGTTTTCCTTTAAAAACAGTTTTTAGTAAAAGTGTGCTCAATTAAAAGGGCAATCACAAAAGATAGGAGGACTGATGATTCTGGAGTGTGACAGCCACAGACCATTGTGATTAACCCCCAGCGAGCAGATTACAACAGTTTATATTCATCAACAAACACTTTCAGATTTAGCATTGCAAATGCATTTCAAGTTCAAAATATTACTTTGGAGAGAGAGACAAGATGGCTGACCAGAGACACCCGCTGCCAGATGGTCTCAGAAAGAAGGAACAGTTTTAGATGAAAAAGAAAAAACAAACAAAGAATCACAGATTGGGTGTAATTCTGAAGAAACAGTGCCAGAACCCACAAGAGAGTCCACGGGAAGAAGTTGTAGAGCAGAACAAGGAGGAGCAAGATATTGGCAGAGGTCAACCCCCAAGAGGCTGACGTCCAGAAAAAAGTGTAGATGGATGGTTTGTTCCTCCCTCCCTCACATCTCAGCAGGCTCCCAAGGTGCTAGATCATCATTGCTTTTTGTGGCTGAGTAGAACTCCAGGGTATACATATATCACATCTTATTAATCCACTCATGTACTGATAGGCACTTGGGCTGTTTCCACATCTTTGCTATTGTGAATTGTGCTGTACTTTATTATTTACAAAGTTATCTTGGTTATCTACTAAGTTAAAAGTCCAATAAATGGAATCAAATTTTTATTCATGGATGTAAGAACAGAAAAATTTTATGAAATGAAGAAAAAAACTGAACTCTTCATTGAAAAAATAAATCCAATGTGTTCCAGAAATTCTAATGCTGAGATATATATATATACTAGTTAAGATTTTATATTTTGAGAAGAAATAAGGAAAAAGTTCTACAAGAAAGATGTCTGTAATGTTGTTCACTAAATATTAATGATGTTGGGTCTGGGGCAGTGGGAATGATTGAATTTTTTAAAACTTTTTTAATTTTATTTTTTCTGTATTGTTTGACTCATAATATTAATACAAATCAATTTTATAAAAATTGCACAGTAATTTTTTTTATTAAAGCAAAAAGCGATGAAAATGGAAAGAAAGTAAATGCACCAAAACTGTCAATAGTGGTTCATTCTTACTGGTGGGAAAATAAATATTATATTAAATTTTTTGTTATACTTTCCTATAAATATTATAAATTTATAAAGTTTAATTTTCATTTTAATTTGCATAGAAAAGGGATGTGAATCACAAAAACTAACACCTGCTGGTATTTCAAGAAATTTTGGTTTTCCACTGTAGTTCACACCACCAGTAAGAACTCCAGTTCAATTTTTAGAATGTTCCCTATTCCCCTTCATTACCAGATACAAAAACTTGTGAGTAAATGCTGGACTAAAGCTCACCAAGAATTAAACCATTGCCCAGAAAAAATCTGCTAAACATATGAAATATATCCATTGTACAGTCTGATTAATATGAAAAAGCAAAATGCTTGGCTCAAAACCCTGTTAAAGAGATACCTGATTCAAGGCTGTGAATGCAATGTGGCACATTATAGAGAGGAGAAGACAGATAGTTATTGGAAATATGGAGGAAAATACCAGAAAACTGCAAAAGATTTTGTCAAGTAATCAAGTATGTATTATTATAGTGAGATCATAAGCACCTTTGGCAAGACGCTGGAAGGGCAGGATTATGTAAAAGAACAATAACCACAACCCAACAGTAACTGTTCTACTATTGAACTGCAAGCCATCAGTAATAAGTAATACTTGGAATGAAAATAATATCATGGAAAAATAACGATTAACATCAGGGGACAAAGAAAAATTAATCTGGTAGGAGGCTGCTGTTTAATCCTTCTCAGTTCTTTTCTCCCCCCACCTCTGCCTCCCTCGTGGTTAGAAATCCTTCTAGAGAATCATTGTCTCTAGGAGGCAGAAATGCAAAGTTCAATCAAGTTCAGAGACTGAGCATGTGAATTAAGGGGTGCCCTGCGATATCTTTGAGAAAGTCAGGGATCCCAAAGCAAGTCCTGCATGAGGCAGTAAGAATATCATTACAGTGAGAAGTCAAAATACGAGCTACCAATAATTCCTCTGTATTATCAAAAGAAACCAAAATATTAACTCTACCCTTCATTTTATTTGTTAATAAATAGGAAATTGTGTTCTGATAAATACTCTCATCCAAAGCAGGTGTTTTATAGATGGGCTCACATAATCCTTTGAGACAGTAGATTTTACTAAGCCAGTTTTATAGAGGAATTAGAGAATGGACAGAGAAACTAAGTGATTTGCTCAAGGCAACACAAATACAGAGTGAGGATTCCAATCCAAGCAGATATGACTCCCAAGCCATGCTCCTTCTACCACCTAACAGTAGAAGTCAACGTTACTTAATTATAAGCACAGAAATGTAGTTTATTTTATAATGTGATAAAACTGGAAAACCATAGGGTGGAACCTCAGAGAAATGCCAAATGTTCCTTTTTATTATAATTAATCTGGACTTAATTCCAATTTTTAAGGTGGAGTTGTTTAATGGGTGATTCAAAAATAATTAAATTGTGGTTTTGAAAAAATATTTAATTTAGCCAAAGCAGGGGCAGATCTTGATGACAAAGGAATGATGTTGATGAAATGAATTTCTGTAATTTAAAATAATCTTGGTGAGATCTAGACTGGTTTTGACAAAAGACTTTAAACACATCTAATGTTTATTATAATAGAGTTAAGTATCAACACATTCCCTTTAAACTTCTTCCAGATAGTCTATTAAAAAAGACATATTTTTTAAAGAAAAAAGATTCATTGTTCAGCCAAGCTATAAATGACCACATGTTGGTCAAATCTACCATGGAAATTCTAGAAATACTTCTGAAAATCACTCTTTTCTGTAGTTGTGAAAACAAACCATCTATAAAAAGCGTTTCTAAGGCACCATCATGTCGAAAAGCAATTTTTTAAATTTTTTAATATTTCGTATTTTAAAATAGTTTTTAGGTATCTACAGGGTTCACAGTGATTCCCTCTTGCCTAGGTATAATATTTCATATCTTGGTGTTCTTTTTTCTATGATTTTTCATTGAGAACGCTTTGCTTGACCACTTCACTCTAATCTTGTCTCACATGTTTGTAGTCAGTTCTGCCTGGTGAGGCTCAGTTACAAGGAGGTTGTGAAATGCAGTAGAAAGAATACAGGCTAAGAAATTAAAGAACTAGGTTTGAGTTTTAAACTGGTTAGTAGCAACAGAGCTGTGTAAGTTCCATGGGGCAAGGACTGCTCAGTACCATGATCCCGGTGCCTACAACAATAACTAGGCACTCCATCAATCTTATGCTTTAACCATCTCATACAATTATCAAAATTAAGATTAAATGAGGAAGTACCTTTTCAACTAGTAAACTTTATTTTTAGGGCAGTTTTAGGTTCATGGCAAAATTGAGCATGAAGTACAGAGTTCCCAGGTGCCCTCTGACCCCAAACAAGCACAACCTCCTCCACTGTTGACATCTGACACCACAATGTTACTTTTGTTGCAATTCATGATCATTCATTGTTACATCATTATCTCCCAAAGTCCAGAGTTCACATTAGCATTCACTCTTGTGTTGTGTGTTCTATGATTTTTGATAAATGTGTAATGACATAGATCTACCACTGTGGTATCATACAGAACAGTTTCAGTGCCCTAAAACTCCTCTGTGCTTCATCTATTCATACTCAACCCCTAGCAACCACTGATCTTTTTATTGTCTCCATTGTTTTGCCTTTTCCAGGCTGTCGTATAGTTGGAATCATACAGTTCATAGCATTTTCAGACTGACTTCTTTTACGTAATAATATACTTTTAAGTTTCCTCCATGTCTTTTCATGGCTTGATAGCTCATTTCTTTTTTTCTTTTTTTTTTTTTTTTGAGACAGAGTCTCACTCTGTTGCCCAGGCTGTAGAGTGCTGTGGCATCAGCCTAGCTCACAGCAACCTCAAACTCCTGGGCTCAAGCGATCCTTCTGCCTCAGCCTCCCCAGTAGCTGGGACTAC